>CM049407.1:11697500-11710000 GCA_026929865.2 Hyperoplus lanceolatus
GTGTTGACGTAAAACAACCAAGGCCCGTAAATGTTCTTTGACAGAATGATTGATAGTTCAAGCAATCGACATCTACTAACTTAAGAATCTTCATCAGAAGTGTTTAAGTGGTTACAGAGATGTTTAAGGTTGTTATAAAATTGATTTTCTTTCCTATAATGTACTGTACATGTGCACCAGTACTTCAGGACTTACTCAGCATGTTGGTCCTTTTTTGCCAAATCAAGTTTGAATTGTATAATGTTGCCTAGTAAACATGTGTTTCTGACTTACGTGACTTTCATGAACATAAACTATAGACACGTTGTATGAGGATGCTTGTACAATTGGGGACAAAAGCTTCTTCCCCAATTGGTAAAATTGATTTTTGGATCATTGGTTTAGGATAGATGTAGTCAGGTAGTTATGCTTATACTGGGTCATTTGTCAGGAAACAAATGTGCATGTTTTTTCAAGACCCGAAAAGTGAGCTACGACAAAATGTGTGTATGTGATGGAGTGTATGTGTGTGTGTGTGTGTTATTGGATCAAGAACTCAGAAAAGTAACGACACGACAGCCAGGTATATTTAACAATATATATTTCCATTGTCAATGTACATTCCTTTTCGACATAAGCTTTCTTCACAAACAAAAAGTTGGCATCTAAATAAATACTATATAAAATAGAACTTCAAAATAAATATATCTATAAAGGGAACCTTTTATATGAGAGAATTTTTTTTTCTTTTTGTTATATCTAAACAAAACAAAAGCACAGATCTCGTTCTTAATCCCCAACATTGACATTGCAAAGGCATAAAGGAATGGAGTATCATCACCCAGCTGTATGAAACTTTTCCTCCTGTTTGGGTTTTGAAAAAAAAAACAATAAAACAAAAAAACTGTGCCCTTAAATGAGCAACACAAAGGGGGCAAGTGTGTGTGTGTGTGTAAAAGTCACAGCATTGTAGCCACAAAAAAGAGGGGGGGAAATTAAATAATTGAGTTGTCATTGTTGGTGATTATTCCACAGCTTGAACAGGCTAGCGAGCACATGTAAAAGTATAAAGCTAACGTTAAGTGAAGAACATTACTCTTGCAGTGACACAGCTGAGGAATAAAGGAAAAATAAAGGCAGCGACTGTTGTTTAAAAAGAGGTCCGCCGGTTTAAAAAAGATGGCACAGAACACAACGAGAGAGAGAGAGAGAGAGAGAGAAGAGAGAGAGAGAGAGAGAGAGAGAGAAACAGACTTGTCTTTCTCTCCCGTCTCTGTGGTATGACAAGTTTATGCACAGCAGCTGTGTTTGTCAATCAAGGCCAGGGGTGTTTGTTGGACAATTTCTCAGGGAGGAAGGAGGGAAGAAGAGAGGAGGGGGGAGAGCTAGAAAGAGAGAAAGAGGGGAGAGAGCTGAGACACTGAGCAGTAACAGCAGGAAATGGGTTGATCCGGATAGGGGTAGATTGTGTTCCCTGTGTGGATTCAATGAGTCCACAGTCTTTCGGACTGAGAGAGGAACCAGGGAATTAGCTTAGCCTCTCGACTGCTAATGAGCCATGGATAGCATAAACAGCAGGAGTTTTTCTCTTTTTTTTCTTCTTTTTTTATTGCCGGGCACACTTTTTCTAAATCAAGTGCTAGTGATAGAAAATACCTCTCATTTTTGTTACCCCTTCCTGAACCTTCCTCTCGCTACCACCTCCCTCTTTTCCTTTTCCCCCTCGCAACCTCAAAAACAAATCTTACCCTCAAAATATATATCTAATATATTCTCTATATACTTTGTACTGAATTGTAGTTATAATGTACCATGCAATCTTTCAAGGACATTTAAAAGTCTCTTCTAAAGAACACAAATGTTGTGAAACTATTTACAGCAAATAACATTTCACCTGCATAGCTCTATTACTAAATATATTGTCAAAACATTTGTGATTTTTGTCGCCCAACTACAGATACTTGGCCTTTTAGCCCAGTCGCACAATCATGATCAGTTTTGGCACCTTTCTCTAGGACTGAATTGCTAGGTTTTCAAAATATTGCCTCATACATTCAAGACTAAGGACATTGTGTTTTTTTTTCTTTCCTTTTTTAAACTGTGTGATATCAGCAGTGTGCAACAAGAAAATGCATGAGCAAAGTGAGGCACCCATGTGGAAGTTTAGGGTCTAACATGAAAGAGAGGTGTGTGTGTTAAGGAACAACAAAGGCAGCTTGCCTTTATGCCAAACAGAAAAGGCCATTTGTATTAAACGGGGCAGCATGCCTTTAAGAACCAACTGCCGTCAACTCCATTTGGCAAGAGTGCATAACAACTGTGATCACTCAGACAGCAAAGAACAAGCTACTGTATGCTAGCTTCCTTTGGCAAAGTCCTAAGAATGTCATGCAAGCCACAAAAATAGACTTTAAGAAGAAAAGACAGACTAACTAACTAACTAACTGACGCAGCGATGCAGCATAATGACTGGAATCTAATGAAGACACTGTGTGTGTGGAGGGTGGGGCTGGGTTATGTCGACCAAATGTAGTGCACACAAATGTAATTTGAGCTAGCTGAGGTGGTTAATACTGTGCTTTAGTACATCCTTTAAGGGGTTTGCGTCTTCCTAAAAATGTTGTGCAAGTGGCAGGTTTGATTTTGACAAAGGCTCACTAGATACAAACACAACAACAACTTTGCTATGCCTTCTCTCCCCCCTCACTCTCTATCACTTGCATCCCATCTCCTCCGGAAACATTATTTTCTGGCCAGTTTGCCCCACTTAGCTTACTTGTTTAAATTATTCACTATTGCCTTTTTGCCCCTAAATGTTTCTTTGCCTTCATGTGCAAAGAGGAAGTAGACCAGGCTCTTAGGCAGTTTAATCAATCAACATGCTGTAGGCCAAGTTCTAGAGAGGATTACTGTAACATTCCCTGAGAAGGTTGGGTGTACATTTTTTTATCGCATTTCTCTACAACACATCGACTTCTAGCACGGTGGTTAACCATTAGACTAGAGCATGCAGGTCATAACATGCATTACCTCTGAGGTGATTGGTGAACAGCATTCAAAATCTTTTCTAATGTCTGGGCTTCACCCCCGATAAGATAGGAAACACACTGTTAAGTGATTCTCCCTCTCCCTCCCACTTGCAGTACGGCTGCTTATGCACAATACAGAGTGAGAACTATGGGACATTATTATTACTTGAAAATCTCAAAAGGTTTGTTTTACAGCTCTTAAATGGGGATACAAACTTGCAGATAACACATAGCATTACCAAGCTAGCATCTTTAAGCTAAAAGACGGAAAATGGCGACACTGAAAGATGCCAATCATCATTATAGTGGAGAGAGTAAGGGAGTGAGTAAGCGGTGGTGTCACTCTTGCGGTAGCCCATCATAAAGCCACAGTATTGGTAATCACTTGTTTTTTCAGACAGAGGGGCACTGGGCTGTGCTCTTGGGGGAGGGAGAGGGGGTGTAGAGATATCTATCTCCATCAAATAACTTCTATGTTATCTGAGGATCAGCAACCAGCTTCTGGTTAGTCACCGTTATAAAATTAGCTGAGAAATACGGAGCAGCAGAGAGGTACAATGACTTTGTGCCTTCAGCCATCTTTGCAAAACAACACGAACACCAGTCCCGCAATCTAGTCTCTTCTTCTTTTGTCACTCTTACAAAAACAAACACACATTTTAGACCTGTTAGCTATTCCTACTAGCCAACTCTCAGATCAGGCCCCTTTCGATCATCCACCTTATCAAACATGAAGCCATTTAAGTACCTTTGTTTTACATAAGTCATCTTCCAGCAGATTAATGGGGTAGTTTAAGGGGTTGGTGTTGGATTGTCCTATCCATAGGGATCAAGCAGGTACTGTGTGGTCCTGTCCAGTTTTTAACAAGGCCACTTTCAGCCGGATTTGGTCCAGTATCATGACCCCTGCTGCTGCTTCTCTAGCGTCCCAACTTTTGCTTCCACACCTCCGTTTTTACACTCAGGGGCGGTCACACCACCCTGCAAGTTCTTGCAGCGGCAGCCGGGCCTGCTAACATTGTCATAACACTTTTGTCCCAGTTTGGCCAGGCCCGTAGCTGGCAGATAGCAGACCAGACAAGGCAGGACAACAGAAAGGGCAGCCATGAATGACCAGCGTGCGCAACAGTTGGACTGCGAGCACGAGCAGGGCTTGTCGGAGCAGGAACCCTCGTCGTCCTCATCCTCGGTGCAGTGGTAGAAGATCCCTTTGACCAGGCACATGCAGGTGGCTGTATCCACCAGGTTCTGAGCAGAGCACAGGCACTCCTGGTTGCAGACCCAGCAAGAGGGAAGGGTTCTTGGGAGTGTACACTCCGTGCATCTGCACTTCCCGCAGTGCTCGCAGAGAAGGAGGTGCTTCTTCTCGGCCGGGGATGAAGGGATCAGTGTCGACCCCTGCTGGCCTCCAGTGGTGCACACGCCCGCTGCGGGCGTCTTTGCAGACTTGAGATCCAGCGATTTAGAAGAGGAGGAGCAGGAGGAAGCAGAGGATGAGGAATTGAGGACTTTTGATTCAGGGGAAGTGAAGCAGCCTGGAGTTCGGGTAATGATTGTGTTGGTGGGTCCCTGGTGGGGGTGTAAGTTTGGGTGGTGGTCCACCATTGGGGTGGGTGCAGCATGGTCCAACAGCCTCTGATCGGACGAGGTGCTGCTGCTGCTGCTGATAGAGCTGGGCCTCCCACTAAAGGAAATCCAAGGGTGGGTGGTGGTGTCCTGGTGAGAGTGGGGTTCACACCTGCCCTGCTGTTGGTGATTGTGATGATGGTTGTGGTTTGCCCCCAGGACGGCCTCCTGATTCTGACCAAGCCAGGTGATCCTTCGGTTGGCAGACTTCTGACTCGGGGGCTGCTGGGAGATGACGGCAGGGCTGTCGATGTAGTCATTCTCCACATGCGAAGACTTGATCTGGTCGATGGGGTAGATGGTGAGAGGGTGCTGCAGGCGGCCGTAGGGCACTCGACTGTCCAGCAGGGGCTGGGATATGAGGGAGGAGGACACACCGGGGATGTGCTGGGGAACCCTGGACTCCATGTGTAGGCTGGTGCCTTGCACGTCTTCACTCTAGAGCAGCATTGAGCAATACTGCAACGACAGATAAAAAAGACAAAGTTACGATCTGTTGTTTAAGAGTCTATTTACCCATTTGATCATCTTTTCCTTAAATACATAATCTTAAATCACAAAGAAACCAAAGTCTAAAATGAAAAGTGGAGGCAAGGGAAATTCTGTTCATTTTACATAAAGGTAATACATCATAAAACTGTCCAAAGACTGAGAGCCAGTTAAGATATGATATAAAATGCACAATGCCTCCTATATTTGAGTTAACCAAATGTGGATAGGCCAATGTCAAAACATTCAGTGTATTTGCTATGATGTGAGAAAAAGACATCCTTAGCATTCATTTTACCTTGTATTTAATAGTTTTAACCCTCTGTGGTATAATTTACTGCCGCATTATTTGCTACTGTTGGTGACTAATCCCTGCCTTATCTCATGATTAAACTACTAAAACTACATTACCTACATGAATGAGAATCTTCAGTATGACTATAATATATCATGAGATGACTATCCAAGAAAATGGATCACAGAAATTTAAATCAACACCGTGGACAGAGTGTAACACTGACAGATTACAAGTAGTTTACTTATCCCCCGCACAATTATTAAATAATTCAAACCAAAGCGTTTAAGTCTCTCAACTAAAATCTTTGACCGGATGTGAATATAGAGTTTCGAAACGATCTTGATCTTTAGACTGAAAACCAACAGGGCTTCAAACCTCCTCCATTCTTACTTTGACATTAGAACAATAGAAGTTGGGCTCTCATCGCCTCCCTTCCAAAGAGAAGGGAGCACCAGAGAGCAGGGCTTGCATGCAAAAGACTCAGAGATGCAAAACAAGGCAGGCAGAGCAAAAAGAGGAGAAAGCTGCCAAAAAAAGGGTCTTCAACAAATCCAAAATGAACAAGAGGCTATAGGGAATTTATATGTTTGTATAAAATCACACATTTATAAGACTGATAATAAATCACACCACGTAATATAATGTTACCTATCATTTTATCTTTATGAAAATACAGTGGGCTGTTTTGAATCTGAGAAGAAAAGGACCACCTTGGGATTTTGTGAATGGACCTGATTTTGTGAAATGCAGGTTTTTGTGAATGAAAACTGCTGGTTGCACTCGGTGTTGCAGACAAGGTTTCAATGCACTCCAGTCATAATCAGCCTGACTGCAATCGGTTTAATCCATTTCATTGATGAGTGCTCGGCAACCGGGGGAAACAAATCTAACCTACTTTACAGAAAACAAAAAAAATATAAAAAAATCGGCACAACACAACCTACCCAAATCTGTTCCGTTTAATTTCGCTTTTTGCAAAATACTCCAACAAAACCCCTTCTTATCCAGACCACAACATTCTCTTAAAAGGCTACCTGAAATTTAAAATCAACCTAAAAACTATGATTGAAGGAGTGGTGATCTATCTTTATTTAAAAACGTGACACCCTGCTTTGACTGAGCGTTTGCTGTCCTTTTCCTCGGATTTGCACGAGCCTGGTTGAGAAACCTGTTGCGACATTGCTGGCACCGACATAAGCGCTTGTGATCGTCAAATCTAGACCATTATGAGCCGGAACAGTGCGTGTGCAAGTGCGCGCGCGTGCGTGTATGCGCGTCCCTCCCTTCAATATGTGAATGGACTGAGTCATAAAAAAAAACGGAGGCGGACGCTCGGCATACTCAAATAGCATGTTTATATAGGCATTATAAGCACGTATTCAATACCGCAGTCTTTATAACTGAAAAAGGATTTAAGTGTGAGATTGATGAAGAAAATTGTACTCTCTATGCCACCAGAGAGACTGCTTTAGTGGTAGTTTTAATACTCGGTTAGTTAAATGCGTAGATCGGTGCGGAACTTGGACGTTATCACTCGTGACGAACAAATGTGGTGATTGAAATAGAAGATCAATTTTAATTTAGTCTTCCACGTCACTTGGACAAGATGAACAAGCTAACGGCAAAAACACCTGACACAAACCGACACGGTGCACCAACCAGGCGGTCGCTGCAGCGCGAGAACGAGACACGCAACCGAGTCACCCGAGCTACTGCCTATGTAGGCTACAGACTTCACAGGGGACGGCGATTTAGGTGGAAATATAGAGCTGTTCTCTGCCCTTTATCGTGTCAGTGGTTTTAAAAGAAACGACGCGACAGATGTTGAAATTCGTGATCTGCTGTCATAAAAAAGCAGCATTTCGAACAAGTCGTGTTTTAATATACGACACTGTTCCCTTTTCTGTACCCTCAACTTTGCTTTTGGTACGAAATCGGTGGTTAAATATTGACTCAAAGTGCAAACACGAGTCGAGGAAACAGCTTGTTGCAAAATAGAGTTTGCAGGAGCGTTTTCGTGCCTGTGATCCAGGGGATTGTCTACTGGAGAAGAACAGCGAAGCTTAGGCAAAAGCGAGAGATAGACTGAATAGTCGGTTTGTGCAGCCACACGCTCACAATTTACACACATTAAACGATAAGAAAACTCCTGAGGTGATCACTTACTGTGGTTTCAGGATACAATTCTCATCTCCTCGTTGCGCACAACGTTTGCGCGCAGTTTATAGTCCAGTCCAAGCGAGTACGTTGCTCCACAAATGTTTAGCGATAAAGTCCAAATGTTAAGGAATTATATGAACGGTACGCGTAAGGAGAGCGGGTCTCCTGCACTATATTCTCCACTCGCTGGTGCGTAAAAGGCGACTGCGGTTGTGGACGCGGAGCTTTGGATATGATGTCGCAACCACCGAGGGGGAGGGAAGTGAGTTTTTATGAATGGGAGGGTAGAGGAAAGGGAAGGGACGGCACTGCGCAGATGCCTCGGCTTTTTTTCTCTTTTTTTGTGAATGGGAGGGCAGAGCGAGTCGGGAGGACTGAAATGCGGGGGTTTCATTTTTATGAATGAGGAGGACTCCGAATGGCATTGCGCAGGCGCGATGCCGAGATTTTTATGAATGAGAAGAAATGGCGAGTGAGGCGTGTGTGAGAGAGACAAGGGGGTGAGGGGATGAGGAGGTGTTTTTTTTGTTGATCACAAGGGCAATGTCAGGGCTGATCTATTAAAAGTCGACTCATCCGCTTTGGTGCCACTCTCGCTTTATTTAGCCTGCTAATTTATGTATCTATTCAGCTCACCCTAAAGGAGACCTGATTATTATAGCTTATTATGTAGCCTAATAGATGACAGGGAAAGCGAGTTGAGAGAGTAGGCTGAATCTGCAATAAATAATTTTATTCTGTTCATTACTGGCAAATCTAATATCTGATATATTGTTCTGCTTCATTGGTGACCACATTTCTAATGAAAGATGCCCCTGAAGATGCATGGCCTCAATTTTTAAGGGAACGAAATATCCATAAAATCCCAAACAGTATAGCCTACCATGGAGGCCATTTTCCAGTTTAATCAGTATACCCTCACGACCAAGGATATCAACATGCAACAAAGCCGCTCAGATCACATGCCTCAGCTCGATTAAAGGCGAAATAATGGCCGCTCCTCCAATGTTCCTGTTCTATCTTAAGCCGTTTATTGCGAACAAGGACGTGCCCTTCCTCCCTTCCTTCCTCTACAACAATGTGAGGTATGGCTACAGCCTCTATGGTAGGCCTAGTGTAAAAAAAAACAGAGGAGAAGAGCAGGGGGAGGGGGTGGAGAGGAGACAGGGAGCGGCGGAGGGGGGGGGGGGGGGGGGTTATAACGCCTACTCTGAAACGCAAACCAGCATGAGGGCAGGCAGGATTCACAAAAGGACAGGATGTTGTTGATTTGTACCGAAGCCACACGGAGGAAATGAGTGTGAATTTCCTTTCTCTCTGACATCCCAGTGTGTGTGTGTGTGTGTGTGCCGGCAACCCCCCTCATACCACCACCCTCCACTCCCTCAGATTGGGGCTTTTAACCAGTCAAAGGTTAACAGTTGCCCCATTATCCGTTTGCACATGTCCCCATGGAAACCACTAGGCTACAACTCCAAATTGGGATTTTTGTTTAGGAAAAACAATCAGTGAAACTTTAATCCGCTGAATTTGAAACAATAGCGTTAAAACTATGTAAAAAATAAAATCTCAAATTTCCATTTATTTTAGGTCTACCTTTCCTTTAGTTAATCCATAATTCTTGACAATTAGTTCAAGGTGATTCAAGCACTGTATTGTAGTCCTACAAGTATTTTAAGTTTGGTGCTCAAGGGTAAATGTATGACCTTTTCATGAACGTGGCTTTTAGATTGATACATCTTGGCACAATGTTCATACCTTTTTCAGTATTATTTTAATAATAGCCTATATCGTTTGTTAACATAGTAAATAAATAACTGGTATGTAAAACTACACTTGACAATGTTGTATGCTGATGGTAAAAACCTTTGAAGTAAATTTGTGATTTGGGACTATAGAAATGAAATGACTTTGCTTTCTTTACACAGCAATTTTGCACAATACTGACTGTATGATACAAATAAAAATAAAAAACTAACAAGTGAATGAGCATTAATGGACACTGGTGGGGTTAAAGTAATTATATAGCATTATCACATGTTTTTTTCCAATGCTCATTTTAGTACACACTGTGACCTCAGGCTGTAATTTTGAAATAATATCGATCAAACATCTACTGTACAGCATTACAAAACAGATTATGCACTTCAGGCTTGTTAATATGCCTTCATGTTATGACTTTATGGTTTTATCTTTTGTCTGCAGGGATGTTTTCAGTAAAATACTGACTAAAAGAAGCTATTCTTAATATGAAGGCTATCATATAATCATTTTGGCATTCATGATAGATCGAACAAATGTGTAAATCCAACCCTTGCCTTTTCCTCTCACATCTTATCTCCCTAGCTTTGTCTGTCATACATGCACATGGAGATGCACAAAGACACACACTGTAGACACTTTTACACAGTTTTATGTCTTTGCAGCTGTGTGGCTTGCAGGCATTACCTAGATGGAGCTTGGTTGTTGTATTGTAGATTTCTTGACGGTGTGATCATCCAGGCATACATGCACGGAAGGGAAGGCCTAGATTTCTCTCCAGAGTCTTCCCCTCCCAGCCTTACTTCCTGCCACATCTGCTGGCTACTGCTGTGAGCTCGGCATCCTAATGGACAACCCCATCTGCTTCCAGAGCAGTCTGACATAGTAAATGTAAAAAAGGTTTTCTTTTTCCTTTCGTTGGGAAAGCTTACAAAACCTTCAAAAATCTACTTTTTATTTTTTCTTCTTCTTTTTTTCAACTGAATTGTCCAGTTGAACTGTTGGCCTCTGCTCAGACTTGTTCATCCAAATCAAATTTCAATGTCAATAGCCCTTTTTTGTCCATGACTTTTAGGTCTATCACTTGATGTGTTTCACTAATCTATTGGTGTTTGTCAGTCTTGTTTTTTCTTCTTCTGACTGTTCCCAAGACAGAATACTGTGAGAAAAGCTGGTAGTGTGTGTGTATTTGTGTGTCTGAGCACAGAGCAAGGTGACACTGCTGAAATGCAAATCACACAGAAGAGATAGCCCTACAGAGTGCTCACAGCTCACATCAAAAGCTTCCTGTTAGAAGGTAAGCCATCATTTATTTTGTTGCCCCCCCCCCCCCCCCCCTTGACACTTTACAATACGCATCTCTCACCAATTAACAGATGTGTTGGGCTGCAGTCGCAATGCAACAGCCTGAAGCATTTGAATGGCATCACAGTGCATTTCACACCAGGTCACCATGTCTGTGTGCTCGCAGCTTTCCTAAAAGATGTGAAATGATTTCCTGAGGAGACAGTGATGAAGATGACATAAAAAAAACTGATTCAAAAAAAGGATTATTGAGGAGTTTTAATGCTGGTTTATGGTATGTATTGATGTAAAAGGACAGCATAGGCTACAGTTAATGTTTGTTCACTGAACAATTTTGAATCACGTTCCTATGAAAGTTGCGGAGCAGTCTTTTATTAGAATGGCATTTTTTTTTGCTGAATACACATGGAAATAACTAAAAGTTAACAGCTTCCATTTTGCTTGTTGAACATTTCCATACAACAAAACACAAAAGCAGCAGCAAAAACAGCCTCATTCAAGATAACAGACCTTTCTAGAAGTGGTTATAACCCAACTAAAATACATTTCTGTAAACTTCTGTCCCTATATGGTTGAAAGTAGCCTGTGCTTGCTTCCTGTAAATGTTTGTGTTTTTAAGGGACATCTCTCTTTCTACCTTCTAGCTCTAAGCACTGGTCCTCTGGTGCCATTCAGAAAGGTGACTGTTCCCTCACATCACATCACAACACAACAACACTGCAACAACATGTGTTTTTCTTTTGGTTTCTTATTTGTAATACATGTGGATTATTTTATTATTATTTAACCTGTACAGCACTTTGGGGCAGTACCCGCTGTTTGTAAATGTGCTTTATAAATAAATTTGACTTGACTTGACTTGACACTGCTAGGTCATGATGCTATTCTTCCAGGTTTCGGAGGAAAATGTTTGATTGGCAAATGTACAACATGATGTTGATGAAGAGATAGTCAATGCATAGCCTACTAGTTGAAAGTAAGCTATTAACAGTGGAAATCTTTAGCTTAAAGTAATGCTTAGGAATAGTTTGCTAAAAAATAGCCCCAATAAAATATTGTTGAAATAGCTTGAAATAATAGAAACATTGTTTAAAGCTAAAGCTAAAAATAATGGATAAATGGTTAACATAGCTAAAAGTAATGATACATTTTATCTCCAGCTTGACCAGGCAAGCATTGACCATACAATTGTATGAAACTATTGGTTAATATCAACCCAAACATAATTACATTTGTGAAATGACATTGTTTAGAATCATGCACAAGTGGGTGGTTAAGATGAAGGGATACTTGAGCTTAACTGAAACCGCTGTGGGGTACGGGAACCACTGTAGAGTACATCAGCAATATCTGTGGTTTTGTAAATTGTTGGCGTAAGGGCGGATTTTTCTTTTTAAACAGTGTAGGCTCAGGGCCAAAGGCTACAGAATTAGCCAAATTGATGATTTGTTATACCCATAAATGAACACTCAGCCTGAGCATGCTGAGAGCTGCATTGTAGTAAACTTTATAGTTTGTCTACAGTAAAGGGGCTGCTCTCGGCCTCGAATAAGCCAGGTAGCTTCAACTCCTCAAATATTGACTTCCTTCCTCGCTGCCCGCCTGCTCAGGAGGTGTGTTTGTGTGCTTTGGAGTCAGGAGAGGTGTGCGGTAAGAGAGGCAGGCGGGGTTGTGGGTGCTGGTACGTGTAGTTGTGTGAGTCTGTGTGTCCACATCCATCAAAATAAAGAGTTTGATGACTTTGGCCTACCCTCATTGCACCATAATAGGATGCATTAGACCTAACTCACTCACAACCATTAGAGAAACTCAGAAATGACTAAAAAAGAATAACAACACAGATGCCAAATGAG
>CM049407.1:11712500-11717500 GCA_026929865.2 Hyperoplus lanceolatus
TGACCCATAGGCAAATGTAATGTTGAAGTGAAAATCTTCAAACATCTATGTGAACTAAAGGGGAGGATTAAAGAAAAAACTAAGTTTTGGGAAACCACCTTTTTTCCATTAGGTTTGGTGATATAGGTTCTACCAGCTCTTGGAGACACCTGGAAGTTCCCATTCATCCAGAGGTGACTGCAAACTACAGTCACTGACAGGAAGTTAGCTGATATGATCCAACCGCTAAGTCATTCTGTAATTCTGCTTTAAAAGCTGAAATACTAAGGTCTGTGTTGAATTAGTATCAAAAGTAAAAGCAGAATAATGGCCCATGTGGATAATCTCCATATCATATAAATTGAATGCTGATGCTTTATATGTAATGAGCATTTCATTCTAACAATTTTAAATAATTATTATTAACTATTTAATTTATAACAGTGCGTCATATTTTACAATTATTTTTAATCGTATTGTTTTGAATCCTCTTAATTTGCAAAGTAACTAACTATTGGTGTCAAATGAATGTGGTATACGTAAATGACGTAACGCTGTATTATACTGGAAATGTAATGGAGTGAAGTATAAAGTGGCATGAATTGGAACTACAGGTACATACAATTTGTACTAAAGTACAGTGCCTCTAAAAAATATACTTTTAGCATTGAATCTGTGTGCTATATGCATGTGTGTGTGTGTGTTCATCCCTGGGGTGCCTGGATGATATGTGCTCACAGCGGAATGCCCAGAATGTGAGGTCCTTTGAGGCCACGCCCCTGACGACAGGTCACGCTTCAGTGATTGGTCGCTCCCTGGAGGTCGTAGTGCAGTCGGGGTCCTGTCAGTCCTCTGAAGACAGTTCAAAGGTCAACTTCCACCGGAGCTCTCCTTTCCTCCCCACCGCCCCCAACGGGGTTCTACCAGCTTAGAACAGAGCCGCAAAGTCAAAGCTAAATCGCTAGTTTTCTTTCTTCCAGAAATGTTTTCACCTGAATAGAAAGCAAATCCACACAGCTAAAAAAATCCACAGATTTGCATATACTTTTAACATTTTGATGACGTGCACGCTGTGGGCACAATGATAACAACAGAGTTCAGAGTCATAGAGTATACATATCTCACTGTGGTTTGGGCTCAAAGCATTGAAAAATACAATCTCGATGTGTTATCAAAAGAGCCATTTAAACCCACATTTTTCCTATGGCCACAAAGCTTTCTTCTCTTGTGGCTATGAGTGATGTGGGAGAAAAAAGGGCGGTGTAGTTAAAGCTCTGATATGATTCTGAGGAAAGGTGGATTATTAATATAATAATTTCAGACTTTCCATCCGGCCATTGTACAAACCACTGGTTTAACCACATGCAAATGGCTGACTGGAAAGTATTTTTTCTGCTGAAACATATGACTGTATTATGTTTGTTGCAGGTGCTTTGGTCATGACGAAAATAAAAAAGGGTAAATAAATGAAATAATTTAGAAGCCAGTCTTTCTCGGAGCCTGATAACACATTGGTTTTTAGATTAGTCTGTGAACCAAATGCATTTCAGCATATTCCTCACTGCTCTCAATAGAGTGAAAAGGGTGAGAAATGATTTTTGTCATTGCGTGAAACAAGCATAAACACTGTAGAATCCAACAGTATTGCAGGCGACTGAACGCAGCATCAGCAGTATCCAACTTCACTCTGATGACAAGCTTAAATCAACCCGTCAGAGTAGAAATGGAAGGATGGTGAGAGGAAGATGATGAGGAGATGAGAGGAGCATAGAATGATCTGGGTGGAGGAGAAGAGAAGAGGGGTAGAGGATGGAGAGGTAGAGAGAGGAGACAAGCGTGGGACAGCTAACAGGAACTTCCTGTGAGGCATCAGCGATGGAGTGGAACACAAGGAGGATACAGTGGGAGGCAGACAAAGGCTAAAATTGTTTTCATACCAGCGAAAAGTTTCCCCAATTAGGTCGTGAACTGGTCATATATAAAGAATCAGGCTTATGAAAGAAGTTCTGGGAGCATGGGTTTCAAAATGATGTTAGGTGGATGCTTAATCATTCTTTCCAAATCTTGTAATTCAATTCAGTGGAAATAAATTTTCCTTTAAATTATTGTATTGGGTTTTATTATCTTTTTTTGCCTGCCTGTGTAACTCACGTATCAACTTTTTGAACGGGCCATAAAAATAAAGCCTATTATTGTACACTTTAGCAGCTGACAGTATTATGCTGTAGTACCAAAGAAAAATCAGTAGGCCTATACAATCTGTAAAAGGGTCCGTAAACAAGATTAAGGCCATGGGAGTGGTGTGTGTTTGTGTGAGTGTTGTTACCAGATGTGAGTGTAGTGAACGTGCTTCACAAGCCTCTGATTAATAAAAGAAGATCTTCTCCGGAGCTGAGAGGATGTGGCTCAAGAGGGATGCTTTGACTCACCGGCTCTTTTGTTGTGATGGATGATGAGGTGGTCAATTTCCTGAACTGTGGCCCAGTCAATACAGGATGTGAATCAGGATGCATTCAATATGAAACTGAAAAGGAGAAGAACAAGTCAATCAAGTATTTTACATCTCACAATTTAGAAATACTATTGTTGATACTTTATTTTAACCCTTTCTATTTACCATTTATGATTAAAGATGTGTATTGATAATATTAACATTAATGTGTTGTACTCCTTTGCAGCTTACATAAGTGGATGCTGGTATATAAAAGATAATGAATAAAAACAATGGGATTTAAGTTGTATATACAACTGTACATGAACACAGAATTGATGTTTTATAATCCACTGATCTTTTGTTAACATGCTGCTGATACATTATGTTTAGAAGAGGTTAAAGTAATATTTTAGGGAATTTGGTGAATTTTTGTAAATCTGTATTTTAAATTTGTTGTAGAGATGACCTAACATTGTAGCTGTCTACCTTTGCCTTGGTTCATACAACATTTTTTTAAAGATGAAATTATACGTCCTTTGGGCTCGTTTCGAATGATTGACCCTTTTCTTCGGTAAAAGGGAAGAATACGCATAATTGAACTGGAAATGTGTCATGACATTCTGGACCTCACCCTTCTGTTTTCCACCTTCCCCAGCCCTCCCTTCATTAACAACACACCTTCATTTCCTTAATTGATCCCCACATCCTGCATATCAAGCAGATTAGCCTCGGATTAGGCAGGTAAACAGACCAGAGAGAGATAGAGAGAGAGAGAGAGAGAGAGAGTGTGTGTGTGTGTGTGTGTGTGTAAAACCAGAGGGGGAAGTGGAGTCTTTGATCAAGCTAATGAGCTGCCAGTCCTCCCCTCTAGGGCCTGCTGGTTGGCTGGGGGTGTATGGACACCTGAAACAACATGGAGACCATGCATATAGCCTCCAGAGGCACACACACACACACACACAAACGCGCACACACACACACACACACACACACCCTCATCAATGCAACACACCCACTTCCTGCCAGCATTATTCTCTGCCTGCCACCTCCTACCACCCCCTGCTAGTCGTTCTCTATCCATGTGTCAGTCACACCCTCACTTCACCTCCAATCTCCTCTGCAGCACCCACCCGACTAACAGTAGCCTATCCCATAACAATGCTCACACCACCCACCTTGCCCCCCTACCTATCCTCTATTCTGTCACACACACACACACACACACACACACACACACACACACACACACACACACATGCTTCTCCACCTTTGCTCCCCTGTCCACCTTCATCTACAGTTCTTTATTAATTAAGCTTTTTGACAACATTTTTTCTCCTTTCTTTATTTTGTCTTTTCCTATGAATATGCATACATTGACCTTCCCATATGTACAAACACACATAGTGGCACTGTCACACAACTACTATCACTAGTTTGCTCGCTTCCCGTCCTCCACCCGTCACATCAAACGTGTCCCTTTAGATGTCACCCATTCATTATTTCCCGTCAGGCTTGCCTTTGCACAGGTTGTGTTGTTTACTCTGAGAGATGACCGTACAGTGACCTACTCTTGTTTCTCTGCGACCGCCAAAATTGCAAATTTGAAAAGATCAAATCTTCTGGGCTTCCATGTTTCACGTCAAGTTCCCAGATCTGCCGTTACTTTAAATCCTTAAGAGGAGGGCATTCCACATAAAAAACAATATGTTGATCTGGCATATTCTTTCATGAACTCTATTTTCAGTTTCTATTTGGTGCACAGTATAGACATAACCTACCAACTACCATTTGTTTAAAGCAAATGCAGCAAACATATATAATATATACAGTATGTACCATTTGTGAAATAAATAGGGCATGTAAACAAGTCTTTTTTACTATCCAAGTGATTTTCGTAGGCTGCTGACTAGAATCAATATTTTTATGAATCACAAAGGCACATATGGTATTGCTTCCCAATGTTGCTGCTACAGTTTATTTGACTTTGAAATTAGTTTGCTGTTATTTTGAAAAGCTTACATTTTGAGTATAGCTTATCTCATCTTTTTTAGGACCATTCTCAAGGTCTTCATCTGTGTTTTACCACAGGTTTGTACTTTCAACCCTGTCTCCTAAAAATGACATTTACATTCAGCTAAGTAGCAACAGACAGAATGTTGTGAAGAACATGAAATGCACACTGGATAACGTTTTCTATAAACATATAAGGAAATGGTATTGAATATTGCAATCGGCAAGTCATACAAATGGTAATAAAATAAAAAATAAACAACTCTGATTTCCAAAACCCTTTCATTATTAAACTTTTGTATAGGCACTAGCAGAACTTCTTCAAAGTTAGAGAAAGATTTTTGGTTTGGTTTAATATAGACAAAATGCACAGTGACTTGAGACGCAATTTGTTTAACGTTCAATTGAAACCATGATCTTTCCCATAGCTTAGCTAAAGTGCTATTGTTGCCTAAACCTAACCACACACACGATTCAGGACGCACACTCCCGCCTCTGGTGGTTGTACACTCTTTATCCAGACTGACCACCTCCCTACAACTCCTATGTGGTAGCCTACACATGGTGCTACATTCAC
>CM049407.1:12940000-13187500 GCA_026929865.2 Hyperoplus lanceolatus
AAACGTAATTGTTTAATTTCCCATAACTTACAGTTGACATGCCTGAACATGAAACCCATTGGACCTGGAGTTAAACTCTGTGCAGGCAGACGTGAATGTTACTCAGAAAGCAGTTAGTGAATGTTTTAAAACGTCAGGCCATAAAGAGCATTATAAAAATGAGCCGTCTGGCTACTGAAACATTGATTGTTACTCTGTACAAGGTAGTCGGTTTATCCTACAGAATATATCGGACAGATAGTCCCTGTGTTTTTATCCTCATGTTTCCCCTGGATGTACCTGTTTTTAAACGCAAACACATTGCTATGGTTGCTTAATGCATGGAGACAGAGGAGTTTGACTTGATTGGTCCAGCAGGAACCTCTAATCCAACCCGACTGTGTGGATTCAGGAACAATGGCCGCATGGGCATTTCAGCACCATGGAGAGGTACAGCACAGGCGCATGCCTCAATTCTAGCTAATCAGCTAATTGTTGTGAAATAACTAGGAAATTCTCGTCAGTGAGAGTATTGGCAGTTAATCTAAATCAATAATAACTAATTCAGCACTTATCCTTTAGGATGAATTCTTGTAGCCACTTGGTACTTTAATATTAACCATATTAATAATGTAATATTTCCTATTGACCAGTTATATTTCACACTTAACAAGACGTTCAACTATTATTAATGCTCGGTATAGTACATTTAATGCCTGATGCTTGCTGCAGATAATAAAGGAGACTTGATGTAACATCTTTCCCTAAAATAAGCCAAAACCCTGTATCTTGTATATTATGTTTTTCTCACAATGAAAACCTAACCTAACTGTCCAACCAAAGGGTTTCATTCAGCTACAACATCAATACCTTGACTCCCTATGACAAAGTCAGTTATGTCAAACCTTTTTTAATTAAAATACTTTTACCTGTTCACAACTCTTATTTACAGTTTCCTAGAAGTAGTTTGACTATTCCCTGTTAACTTCAAGGTGTCATGTAACTTACTCACATTTAACTAAAAGCCTGTAAACTATCTGGCACAATCACACATCATTGTTTTTGTAGTTTTGTTTAATCAATAGCAGATTCATCTCAAAAGGTTTAACCATGATTCTTACAGTTGTATTTCATCATGAGTATACCATCACTATGTTCAATCATCCATCTTGTCCAAGAAGTCTTACCTCTTCTCAGATGTCCGGGAGCTTGGTAGAGTGTGTCAGGGTGAGTGGAGGGTATGGTTCTTTGACAGCTGATCTTCCATTTTATACCTGCTGCCGCACTCAGTAAATCTTAAGTGGCTTAACTGCTTCATTATTGTTGCTGCCATTGCCTGCTGCATAATCCTGTTAAGCAATTATCGGACAGGTTTTTTTGGACTACAAAGGGTTTGATAATACCACTGCATAGACATACAACTACACAGTTGTCACATGGCTATAGTGAACTGATATTCCTCCCAAAAGTACCTCCACAGACCAAACAATAATGTTTCCTTTCTTTCGGATGGTGGTGGTTGTTGTGTGTGTGTGTGTGTGTGTGTGTGTGTGTGGGTTCAGGTCATAATGTTTTAGTTCTCAGATGTGGTTTAATTTCATTGTGACTTTTCCGGTCTTTTTGGTCAAAAAAATCCAGACTTGTGTTTAATGGTAGTTTTCAGAGCATCTTATTTTACAAATATGATTATTTATCCTTAAATTATGAAAACTCATGGCTGGACAGATATTTAAAAAATACAATTGTATTTGTTTGAATATAATGTCAACACTAAACTACTAGGGTGTATAGTATTTTTAGCTCTTTGTCAAGCAGAATCTGTCTGATCTCAGTGGATTAACGGCTCCGTGTCCCAATATAGCACAGACGGTTGGGGCATCCACGGTAACGTCAGAATAAGCTGTGTTATTCAACGTGCCAAAGATTAGCCAGATTTACTCGCTGTGTACTTTAGGAACCCCATCCCAACCATCCACAGGTCTATCATTAAAAAACACTTAAAAAATAAATAAACTACTGTTATGCCACTCATTGGCAAGTAATCTAATCGCTGGGAAGGGCTGAAATTAGCGGTTATGTATTTTATTTAACTTTGAGACTAAGCAACGTACAGTGAGGGTGCCCCACAAGGCAAGGATCACTGTGGTGTTAGAGCTTAGCTGAGGCCCTCTGTCTGCTCAAATCTGAATAAAGAGGTGTAGCCATATACAAAGGCTTTATCCGCCGTATTATTGTTTCGATTAGCAATGGTAGAATAATACCTCACGTGGGAGCAGTTATAATTGCAGCAGAAAAAGCATTTACAAGGTTGTATGCATTTCTTTTTTATAAAAGTTATAATAAATCGTATCAGGTTCTATTAGCCCTGACATGCATTAGTTATGATAACCCCAGTAAGGATTTTTCTTCCTCTTTAGGCATGAATAAATAAATAAAACGTTACTGGGGAAGTGTGCATGTATGCAGAAAGATCTCTTTTACAGTCTATGAGCTAGAAGCTATTGGCACTGCAGCTGCACACACACACACACACACACACACACACACACACACACACACACACACACACACACACACACACACACACACACACACACACACACACACACAAACACACACACAAACAAACAGGCACACTTTCTGTTTCCCATTCTGAGCGGAGGAAAAGGAAGGCGAAGGAGTTGTATGATGAATTCTCTGAATGGCTATTGGCCCAATCTCAACTTTGTACCTAATACCTAATGAGCGCAATTTCTCAAGAACACTTGGGGGGATTTTTGTCAAATTAGGAACCAACTCACTCTTTGACTTTCGATTTTGGAGGTCAAATGGTAAAGGGCACAGTCACGATTTTGAAGGTCAAAGGTAAAGGTCATGGTCATCATCCATATTTTGAGCCCAATATCTCAAAAATGCCTTGAGGGATTTTCTTCAAAGTTGGCATGTCAACTCTGACTCAATTATTAACTGATTAGATTTAGAGGTCATAGGTCAAAGCTCAAGGTCACTTTGACCTCAAATCGTGTGAGCAAAATATTTTAAAAATACATTGAGGGAGTTTTGTCAAATTTAACACAAAAATACACTGGACTCAAGGAACTGATTATATTTTGGAGGTCAAAGTTCAAAGGTTACTGCAACCTCACATATTGTGAGGTTGAAGTGACCTTTTTCCATATTGTAGCTTCTTAGAAGCTTCCCCTTCTGTACCTCCACTGTTTGGCAATTGTATGCCAGGTGGTAATTCTATATAAATGAGAGCTATTAACTATAAATCACAGTATACAATCATCATAATAGTAATAATTTTAAATCCACTGTGGTGATGCTATATGCAACAATAGCACCAAAACTCCTCCAGCTTACAGAAAAAACAGCTTTTGAAGCAGCTGTCCACTGAGGGACCACTTGGCATGGCAGAGAACAAGCCACTCTGTGCTAATCACTGTTTTGACTGCAGTGCAATTGCTTCCAAGAAAAGCCTCAGCCATTATGAGCCCCAACCTGAACACAACGTGACATCTGTGATTCGCTCAGAGGTGGATTTCCCAAAAAAACACAGGAACACATAATGATCACACTCAATTGTAACAAGGAGAAAACATATTGATAAATTCCATTTATTTTTGACTTTGTAATCACTCATATAGCAGATATCAAGTCTAACAGGGATACATTTTGAAGAAATATCCCTCCTATACAGTGCCAGGGCCATGAGGAAAGCTAAATCTATCCTCACTGAACCAAGTCACCCTCTGTCTCATACATACTGGCTACTGCCATCTGGCCGAAGGTAGAGTACATTGTACCCTGGTCTAAGACTTAAAGATTTAAGAACTAATTTGTCCCTGTGACCATTCCCTCTCAGACATCTGGGCGAGACAGATTGTGAGGAAGGCCCAGTGCATTTTAGCCAGCTCTGACCATCCCCTCTTGGAGGAATTTGTTCTCCTTCCCCAGGCTGCCCAGGGTTAATAGGTATTCATTTTCCTATATGCAATAAATGTACTTAACAAGTGTTGAAACTTGACAACACTTTCAAACAGCACTAAAGCACTTTATTTTTTAAAGAATTCAAATGGAATGGGCTTTTATTAATGAACAGAGGTATTTTCTTTTAATGGGTTGTATTCGGTCAGGTTGTTTTTTCTTGTGTCCTTTTATATGTTGTGTTTGTGTTTACTACTGCTGCAAACCAAATTTCCCTGAACTGAACTGAGCTGGTCTTGTTAATAGCATGTGATTTTATTTTACTCTATTTAATATTAGTATATCTACAGTATATTGTATAATTTGTATCTTGTGTTTGTACTGCTGTCTTTTATTTTTTGCTGGCTGTTAAACAAATTGCCACTCACAGGGATGATAAAGTTTACTTCACCTTGAATCAATTATTATCGGAGAATATAATAATTGATATAAATATACAGAATTAAATCGAAAGAGTGGCAATACACTATGAAACCTACTGTATTGACTAGATTAGTTTGATTTGACTGAAGTTGATATTACGAAAGAAAAAGCAAACAGAGACAAAAAGGGTTGAGAGGGTCTGTAATTCATCTAAACACCTGCAGGTGGCAGTAGAGTCTGTGGTCATTATACTGTATATTCATTTTTTTCCTTAAAAAAGGCCTTCTCAATAAAAAACAAAACCCTGTCTTTTGAAAAAAATCAACATCGTTTTAATGTGAATAGATAACAGACACGCTCCGGTTCTTTAAAAAAAGCAGAGACCAGAGACTCTGAATATAGGGGGAACCAAATGTCATGTTAGCACCTTGCTAGGGAAGCCCATCTACATCCATATGCACTGAGAGGTTTTATTTAGGACCATTGCAGTGGGCGGCTAAGCCATTCCAGGAAAAGACGCTTGAGGCCTTACTCATTGACAATGATGTGGAGTGTCCCAAGTGCAGCGTAAGGCAAAGGGCACAAACAATCAATCAACAATCAATAATCTATGTGTTATAACAGAATGAGACGGTATGCAGTGATCGCACCAATATGATGTGAGATGCACAAGGAGAATTTTATAAAGAAAAAAACACAAGATGAGCTTGGGTGAGACAAGTACAGCACAGGTGAAATGACTCCATATCATCTTACCAGATGGAAAGAAACAAGTTTCCAGTCACAGAAAGCGCCAATGCTGGGGCTGACATATATCAACTTTTTCCATTTTAACAATCTTAAGTAAGCATATACAAGCTCACATATAGGCTTATCAGCACTACACCATAGACTGTGTTTTCTTAATGCATAGTACAGCTGAGGCTGGGATTTTTTTTTTAGTTCAGCAGGTAAACTCAGGGTATCACCAAAATCAGATGGATTCATCTCAATTTATTTCTGTAAAAAACACAATATGAATAATTTTGTGTGAGTTATTTGGATGAAGAGCTTTATTACTTTAGGGTTAATATTCTGAGACTTGTTTGTAGCTATAGTGGGTAACTTATGTCGCCCCCATTAGAAATTTTGAGTAATTACAACAACACTGTTGGCGCATTTATGATGTAAACCTTTGTGAATGGGTATGGATTTTATACCTTCTGCTGAACGTCCTGTGTTTTTCTAGTAGGCCTACAATCAAAAACTGAAACATTTTGTCTGCGTTTTTTGAGGTCCTGCACCAGTGTTGGAGGGGGGTGACACTAGTTTGTAAACACTGCTATACTTAGAAGTACAGATAGTTTTGTTAATCTGTTTAAGCTTTTTAGCTCTTAATTTGGCCATGTAGTTGGCAGGGAACTGAACTGGTCAGTGGGAGCCCAGCAGCCTGTTTTTGCTGTGAGTATTCTGAACAGGTTAATCCAGGGGTGTCCAAACTATGGCCCGCGGGCCAACTGCGGCCCGCGGCCCGCTTTTTATTGGCCCGCTGCCGATTTTAAAAATATAATGCAATATGGCCCTTTGAAAAAAATAAAATAATAATAATTATTTTTTTTTTTTTTGCATTTCTTAGTTAACCCACTAGTGCAGGGGTGTCAAAACTGATTGATTGGCCCTGGCACATTTAAAAAAAATAATGTAATATGGCCCTTTTAATTTTTAAATAATCTAAATGCACTCATTATATTACAGAGAAATATGTCCCATAAAAGAAAAAGAGCACCAAGGCCATCCCAGAGGACCCTGCATAATATTTTAATTTAAATTAATATTATTATGGAAAATCTATGTGTCCTTCTCCAATAGCTTCTAATTCATCTGACACAGTGTTTACATTTTTTTTCATACAAAATTATTCAGCCTTAGCCTCTTAATTTCCCTCTCAAAGTGCACCAGATTCATGCATTTCACTTTAAAAACTTAAAAAAATCTCCCGGGGGGCACACCCCCGGACCCCACTTGGAGGGGCAGGATCTCGGCTGGCTACTATTTTCACCAAGCTGGACATTAGACGTAAAAGCAGAAAACACTGGGTGTATTAATGGCATTTAACAAGAGGGGGGATGTATCTTTTTAATGTGCAAGTAAAGTGTTGCCGTGAAGAAGGATTACAATTTACGAAGACACCATGAAACTAAACATCAGAGCAGCTACATGTCCTGATAAATGTGTTATTTTTGCAAAGTGGCCCGGACCTTCGTAGATTTTTCTGTATGTGGCCCTCAGTGAAAAAAGTTTGGACACCCCTGGGTTAATCAGTTCATGATGCACAGTAGATGGTTAAAATCTCTTGAGTTTCAGCGCCATCTAGCGGATCCAGTGTAGATTCATAAATACTCACTCTTCCTTTTTATATCTCAACTACTGCTTCGTCGATAATGAATGCTTCTCTGTCTAGTCATTATCAAGAAAAAGAAGAAAAAATAATATTTATTTTTTAAATATTTTACGGCAGGATAAGGTAAAAGGGTAGAAATTATTAAATGAAAAAAATGCTTGTTAACGTCAGCCTATGGTAAATCACAATCATCCTCACTAACAGCCTGCGCAGCTGCGCGTAAACTTAGTTTGGCTTTGACGTCAGATAGGTGAAACACACCCCATTATCCCGCTCCAGAGGAGGAGTGCTTCTGCCGAGGAGGTGCGCCGCCCGGACACTGCAGTGTATAGTTACTGTGCCATTGTTGCGGCTGCTCGCTTCCGACACCTCGTCCCGCTGCAGACTTCCCGGGGAGAAGAGGGGAGAGGGAAGCGCTGGAATCCATGGCCGAGTCCAACCCGCTGTGGGGGTTCCCCCGTCTGCGCCGGGCCGCGGTAAGCCGGGAGGTGGGATGCTTCAAACGGTGCGGCGTGCATACTGCAGCAGAGAGAGAGAGGGAGAGAGCTGTTCTTAGGACACTTCAGTACTGCGACACAGCGGTTGGGATGTGTCCTCAGTACAGCAAACTGCATAGAATGTTTTAAAAATGTCCTTTGGTTGATACCAGACTGGTAAGATTCAGATGGTAGTTCAATGTTAAGAGTCTGTGAAGGGGAACAGGACAGGCCAATGACAAACGTGTGTGTGTGTGTGTGTGTGTGTGTGTGTGTGTGTGTGTGTGTGTGTGTGTGTGTGTGTGTGTGTGTGTGTGTGTGTGTGTGTGTGTGTGTGTGTGTGTGTGTGTGTGTGTGTGTGTGTGTGTGTGTGTGTGTGTGTGCGTGTGTTTCGACTGCAGGTGCTGAAAACCAAGGGGCGGCTTCAGTTTTGGCTTTCTGCAGTCTGTAACATGTAGAATATCTTCACGTGTGTCGCTTTATGTAACAGATTTGGGAGTACATATCAAATACTTGATTCCAACAAATCTAAATGCAGTTGTGTAATATAGACAAGTCTGCGAGCATCCAACACCCTCCATCATGGCTGCTTTATAAGTAAATATTCAGGTGGATTTTAACAATTTACAGAACTATTTACCTAGTAAAGGGTTATGTTGTCTACAAAAGGCTGCTGTAGAAAGGTGAATGAGAGAGAAAGCTGTGAACACAGAGTTGTTTCTGTGAACAAACTAACCGGCCTGAGTGGAGAGGTAGAAATATAATAATGAAAATGCATTATAGTTGAGGATAATCTGAAAGCATCACTGTTTAAACACATGTACAGTAGACTCTGCCAAGTGTAGGTGTAAAGCTATAAATACAGAGGTTTATATAAAGTGTGTAAGTCATCTGTGCTAAACACTATTGAGAAAATGTGGGCTAGAATAAGGTGTGGAAAGAGTCCCCACAGTTAATAATAACATAAAAATACAGCTGTGTGTTTCAGTGTGTATTTGCTGCCTCTCTAGATTAAATATTCTTTATGGAAGGTAATGTCTGCTGCTGTGAGAAACCAGAGACGCAAAGACAAGACTCGAAACAGAAACAGATAAAAATGTACTAAAACAGTGAGATAGCAGGAGCAATGAATTACCTAGTTCAAAGCTTGTGTTGACTCTCTGACACCCCAAAAGAAAAGCGTTAACAGAATGAATAGAAAGAGCACTGCATTTGTGCAAAGAAAGGGAAAGTGAGGAAGAGAAGGTTGAAACAGCTGAGTGGGTCAGAGGAAGAGCTGACTGTCAGGAGCTGCTGTTGAGATGGACAGACTAGACAGAGAGATAGATGCTGATACCCTGTTGAGCTTTGCTAACAACACTCAGCAGCTGTCAGCAGCTCTGACTGACACTGCGACTCCTCTAAAGTCTGCACTCCTTTACCTGAATCCAGGGATGTTATGGAGGATATAAATCCACAAAACTCTCTTTACCATGGCTGACATGGCTGACATGAATATTGTCCCCTAATGGTATACAGTACATCACGGTGGTCATCAGGCCTAAATAGTTTAAATAGTTGTTGTTTAGACTGATTTACAGTTCGTCCAATGTTTCAGTCAATGGTTATCTTGCATCAATGTATCAAACTATGCATTTTATTTCTTCTTCAGACCTCGTTTCCGGGCAACCTGCATTTGGTCTTGGTGCTCCGCCCGAGCGGCTTGTTGAGCTCCACTCCCAGCCCTTCTTCAAGCACCGACCTGGGCTTTCGCTTCAGCCAGGATGACTTCCTGCTAAAGATGCCGGTGAGCGGGGGATTCACAGATGATAATTTAGGAATGAGAGAAAATCTTTACTTTCTTTAGCTCTTATTTACACTACACAGTACACACACTATCTTTCCTGTCCATTTTGATAAACTGTAGATGTTCCTCTCTTCTCTGATTTAAACTACCACCATACGTTGTAAACTCTAAAACAAGTTGAAACATGATGTTGTTTTACAGAGAACAATTGATTTCTGAGTAGGGTACAGTGCAGTACTGCTGAGGTTGGCTGTTAACAGTCCACACCTTGTGGCTCTGTGGTTGTAGGTGGTGATGCTGCGTTCAGTCGGTGACCTGCTGCGCTACATCGATGAAAACCACCTGACATCAGACTTCACTGCCAAAGTGGAGTATTGCCAAAGCGACTGGGTCGTCCTACGCACGGTAAAGTACACACTACTGATGCTATAGTCACTCCACCAGAGCACAGCATGTTGATACATTGATGTTTTTGTGCTTAATAATTTGACTTAAAGGTCATAGGTCACATATTGTACTCATTTTCAGGTTCAAAATTGTAATTTGGGTTTCTACTAGAAAACTGTTTTCATGTTGTAGTGTCCAAAAAAACTTATTTTACTTATATTTCTCACAGTGCCATTGTGAAATCCCCTCCTTTCAGCCTCTGTCTGAAACGCTCAGTTTTAAGCCCCACCTTTTAAATCCCAGTCTGCTCTGATTTACCCTGATTCTAACTGCCAGTTAGAGTCAGTGGTATCTTGGGGTGCGGCTTATCACAGATGGAGGTAGTTGGTTGGTAATGGGGGAAATGGCTACGCCCCTTATGACATCACAAGGGTAGAGAAATCTGACTGGGGTTTTTTAACACATGTTTTCTAAGAGGTGCTTTTTCGTGTACTTTGAGAGTCTGTAGACACACAAGGGAACCTTATTACAGCAATGTGACCTCTGAACTACTGAACGTGATTGTGAATACCGATATGAATTGGGTTCCGTGTGTGTGTGTGTGTGTGTGTGTGTGTGTGTGTGTGTGTGTGTGTGTGTGTGTGTGTGTGTGTGTGTGTGTGTGTGTGTGTGTGTGTGTGTGTGTGTGTGTGTGTGTGTGTGTGTGTGTGTGTGTGTGTGTGTGCGTGTGCGTGTGCGTGTGCGCGTGCGCGTGTGTGTGTGTACAGGCCATTGAGACCTTTGCAGTGACAGTCAAAGAGATCGCCCAGCTGCTGCAGGGCTTTGGTTCGGAGCTGTCTGAAACCGAACTTCCAGATGAAGCAAACGCCATTGAGTTCCTGCTGCACTCGCACACACACCGATACCGACAGATGAAGGTTACAGCCGGCTCTCTCTCTCTCTCTCTCTCTCTCTCTCTCTCTCTCTCTCTTGTCTCTGTGTCTGACCCTTTTTGTATTTTCTTTCTCCTTCCCTCTTTGTGTTTTCGCATCTTTTTCTTCTTTTATTTCTTCACTGGTTTTGTGTGGTTTCATGATTTCATTGGTCTCTGCCTGTTGTCTGTCATGTTTTTTGTTCTTTAGGACAACATCCGGAATGTCCTGAAAGAGGGACGCCTGCTGCTGACCAACCTGGAAACTATGAAGGCCTCTAAGAGAGACGAAGAGGAGGAGAGGGACATAAAAGCTGACATGAAAACTGTCCAGAGGTTTACAGAGTTCAGACATCTCCTTAAGAGCTAGGGCAACAATTTGGACATGCTTGGACGTCCTATTACAGTTTATTTCGATCGCTTACCCACAGTGGGCACAACTGTAGCTCAATGTGCAAAACTCTAACTACAGTCTGCACTACCAACAGTCACTGGAGCTGAACAGTTCACATCACCTGTAAAACAGGCTCAGTGCAGCAAACACTATGAACCAGCCTCATTGAGATGACACACACTGTCACTCAGAACACGTTTGAATGAACCGCTGCTCTGCATAATGTTGTTAGAGTTTTGCACATGTCGCTCCAGGTGTGCCCACTGTGGTTTAGCAATCGAAAAAAACTTTAAGCCTATTACTTAACTTGGCAACTCATGCGAATGTCTGTGTCGCGGGTGTTTGTTTTTTTAGACTCCTGGCCCAACTAAGAGACATGGAGGAGGCTTTCGATGGCTTCTTTGAGAAACACCACTTGAAGCTGCAGCAGTACCTCCAACTGCTGCACTATGAAATGAATTTCCAGCAGGTGTGATGATTGGTGTCTGTCTTATAAGCCCAAGTCTCTGGGACACTGCTGTGATGATGAACTGTGTGTGTGTGTGTGTGTGTGTGTGTGTGTGTGTGTGTGTGTGTGTGTGTGTGTGTGTGTGTGTGTGTGTGTGTGTGTGTGTGTGTGTGTGTGTGTGTGTGTGTGTGTGTGTGTGTGTGTGTGTGTGTGTGTGTGTGTAGATGGACGAGGTGCTGGAGAGGCTGACTGACCAGGAGAAGGACATTTCCCCTGTGGGAACTACAGTGGTTCAGACAGTACAACTATTGAGAGATCTAGAGACGATGGACAAACATGCACAGGTCATAAAAAAAACCACACACAATAACAGTTTGAGATGTGGTTTGCTGGAATAACGTGATGTTTGGGTCTTACTGTAAAGTGGACATTTTATCCGTCAAGATTTTTTTTTTGTTTTCTGTAAAACAAAACTGTTGATAACTTTTCGATGTGTTGGAATGTGAAACCCAGTTAGTTGAAATCTAACCTACGTTTCAAAGGAACTTTCAGCTTTTGTTAATTCTTGCACCCCCTTTGGACAAAAGTGTTAGTGATTTCTTGTCATCTATAGTTCCAGGGTGAGGGTCACATGACAAAGGCATTAAGAAAAACTATATAAAAAAGGAATTCTTTGGACTGATGGTCTCGTTTGCTGTTACATGTCATTTATGATCATCAGAGGAAAAATGCGACTCTTTCAGAAATATTTCAAAGTTAATGTAGCAAGATGAGGTGTAATGAAACATGTGTTCTGACTGTGTTTCTGAATCAGGAGGAGATGTCTCGTGCCCAGGTGTTGATCCTGCACGGCCATCAGTTGGCAGCTAACCACCACTACGCCCTGTCGCTCATCATCCAGCGCTGCAACGAGCTGCGACATCACTGTGATGTCATCACTACTGCCATACGCACCAAGCGGGCCTCGCTCACCAGAGCACAAGACCTGCTGCTGCGCCTTGAAGAGGTAAAATGTGCACACTGTACACACATGCTCAAAGACTTACATGCAAACTCCATTTGAAAACAATCAAAAATCTTTCATTTTGGTCTATGCATTTTCTTGCTTTATTCAGCACACAAACCACAGGAACTCCAAGCTGCACATTTGTTATGATATCGAGATGTTAAAGGAGAAGTAAGCGTTATGGTCCTTTTAGCTAACTTCTTGTCAGTGACTGCAGTTAGCAGTCCCCTCCCTCGTCCCTATGTCACCACCCCATGAATGCGCAGTCATCTTCGTCAGATAGTGCCGTGATGGAGAGCAGCGAGTCATTCTTCATGAGCACAGAGACCCGCCTCTTTATAGCGCTCTGTCTCCTGATTGGATAAAAACGAGCGGGATACTTGAAATTTTACCTGGCTATTACTGCAAAACTGAATGACTGGGAGACCCATGTTATGAACAGAGCATACTGTTTAAAGGTGAAGTAAGAGGTTTATTTATATTAATATAAGTGTTAAATCGCTCTTTATTCATACAGTAATCACTTACACAATGTGCGCGTTTCATAAAACCAATCTCTTAGTCAACTGCTCTGCATGTAATAAGCAATTAAACTTTATGTAATATCCTGAAATTTTATCCAATCACAAGAGAGAACGCTACAAACCGACACCCGTCCACACCTGTCTCACTCATGGTCTCACTGCCGGTGCACGCCAGAGCGACACATGGGTGAATGTTTATGCGCCTACAATGGCGGAGCAGGTAAAAATCCTTCCCAATGTCTGTTTTAATGGTTTTTATCATGTTTTATCAAACTTATGGATCTGAGATGATGCTAGATAACTTGCTGCTCGAAGACCGCAGTGCATTAATGTGGTGACGTGGGGACGAGCGAGGGGACTGCTAACTGCAGTAACTGAGAGGAAGTTAGCTAAAAGAACCATTCCGCTTACAGCTCCTTTAAGTGATTGCTGTATGAATAAAGAGTGATTCACCACGTATTTTAACAAAAAAATATCACATTAAAAGAAAAGTTCACTGACAAATGCAGATGTGCAATGCCACCAAAAATGATCCGTCTATTCCAAGATTGTGTGCACCCTCAACGACAGCTAAAGTAATGTCCTCTAGGAAAGGAAAGAGGCCAACATCTTGAAAGGACACTTGTTAAATTTCTTTTTTTTGCTTTGTTTTGATAACATTTTTGTTTTCTTAAAAACATCAAATATCTTAGTAAAATCTGTCATGTTCCTGTGTGTTCTTGTGTGTGCAGGCCCTCCGCTGGTGTGACGAGGGTGCATACCTCCTGGCGAGTCAGATGGTGGACAAGTTCCAGACCAGAGAGGGAGCTCAGGAGGCACTGCAGTACCTGTGTTGTCACCAGGAGAGGGCGCCGTCTGCACTGAATAACAGCCAGGACACGCTGAGCCTGGAGTTTGAAGCTGCACTTACCCCCCAACTGCAGGTAAACCCACTGTTACTGAAACACACACACACACACACACACACACACACACACACACACACACACACACACACACACACACACACACACACACACACACACACACACACACACACACACACACACACACACACACACACACACACAAAGAAAGATGACCCACAGCTAACACTTTCTTCCTTTGCAGTCCCAAATATCCATGGTTACGGAGAAGCTGAACTCAATGCAGTCCATGATCAGAAACAGAGAGCAGTGTCTGAGGAAGTTGGCCGATGTACAGGTCCGGCCTATTCAGCTGGTCGAGCCCGACCCCCGCTGCAAGTCCCCCCTCTTCTCCCCCAAACATGGTACGATCCTCTCCAATGGCCCCTTCTCCTCACGTTAATCCTGTTGTCTTTAAATAAGTCATAATCAGTTCCAACTGCAGTGTTACTGTAATCACTTGATATATGGGAAATCCTTTTTAAAAACTTGTAAAATGCTGCTTTCTAGTGCAGCTTTGTTTTCATGGTTTAGGTTCTGCCCACAATCTGTAGTTGACCTTGATGTTATAACGATACACTTATCACACCTCCACCCCCTCTTTGTCTTCTTGCCTCTACTCCTTTCTTATGGTTTTTGACACCAACAGTCACATGTGTGTGCCCTGTGTGATTCTCTCCACAGGCGTAGACTTTAACGTGCTGAACGCCAAGTTCTCCTTTGACCTGCTTCCTGGCAAGAGAGCGGCGAGGAGGAACAACAGCCAGCCCAAGGTGTGTGAGTTTGTGTTATGTGTATTTCAGCCACACAAAACTGGTGTGTCTTTAGTTGAGGCATTGTCGGTTAGTACAGCCTGAAATATCTCAATGGCTGTTCGATGAAATCCCATGAGGGTTTTTTTTAAGACTTTTTAAGATTCAGTTTCCCCAGAGGATGGCTCCTAATACTTTTTCATCATTTGAATTGGCCGGTTATGCCACCATGAGACTGAAATTAATAATGTTGTCTCTGGACAACTATTGGACTAGTTGTCTTGAAATTTGGTACACAGGTCCATGCCCCTCAGGATGAAATGTAATAACTTAAGTGACTTTTAAGTTTTCATAAAGTGCAATCGTCAGGTCATAATCTGAAATTGTCAAGCTGCTAAATACAGTACATTTTCTGTAATCATTACATTCATTTGATAACTTGGAAAAGCTTAGACACATGTTTATATTGGTGGTTGTTTTAGCTAAAAATATCTTTAAATATCTAAAAGATTTTGAAAAATTATTGGCTAACATGTATAAAAATGTTTGTGAACGAGGATAACCCAACATCCGTAACTAAACGTTATTGATAAAATGTGAAAACACGCTCCAAGCTGAAGTACTTGTTTTATGTGTGCTTTGTCAGATCGAGGTAATGCATGATTTCCAAGGCAACCGAAGCTGTCTGTATGGCCCCACCCCTGAGACGGATTCAGAGGCAGAAGACAATCCAGAGCAGGTCACACGGTATGCGATTTGTCACTTATCACACACGATCCTCTCTACAGCCTGTAATGTCTGTCTAATCATCCAAGTCTTGTGTGTGGATGATATTGTCTAACTTGTTTTTGTGGCAAACCAAAGTGTGCACAATGGCATTTAATATTTAATTTTGCTTCGCATCCAGTTTTTGCCTATTGCTCTCTTATGTTCCCCCTTTCCAGTCATATCATGAAGGAGCTGATAGCTACAGAGAGGATCTATGTAGACGAGCTGCTCTCTGTCCTCCTGGTGAGTTTACATCAGATCATGTCAATGACTTTTAGCTTTATATATATAGTATACAGTGCAGGAAGAAACAGAGCGTTTTTGAAAAGCAATTTTCATTGCATTTTTCACACAGATATTTTGATTGCAAAATGTTTTGGGATTCTTTTTTTTTGTCAAAACTAAATCCTCAGATCAATATTCACTGTCAGGGTGTTAAAAGACGACACCATTACTTAAGTGAAGTACTATGTTATGGCGTCCATGACCTCATGCTGCCTCTTTCAACAATTTTGGCCTCATGATGTGACGACCGTTCCATGACAGGCCTTACTAAATTCCTTTTTTTTCCTGCACATCTGTAGTTTCAAACAGGAGATACTCTTTAAATTTAGTTTCTAAGGCTATTTTCCGCGTGTTTTGTTTTCCATATGTTAGTAATTGGTGGGTATATACGCAGCTGCCTTTGGAACCACTTCTTCTATTGGTGAGAATGACTGTCCCACGAGGAGAACAGCATAAACAACAAATAATGTATATCCTAAATCACAACCTTTGCCATTGTTTCAAATCACAGTTTCGGAGAAAGTTAAAATAAATGAATCGTTCAGCTCTAGTTTGAACCCACAATGTTGAATATACATACTGAATAATTTAGCTTTTTTGGTTTGTATGTTGGTTTATTCTCCTCTGCTATGATATTTCTACTTTGTAATTTTTCTTTCTCATCCCTTTCTCCCATCTGTTTTCCTTTCTTTACTACTTTCTCCTGTTGTTTACTCTATGCTCCCTTCCTCTCTCTTCCCCCTCCTCTGCTCTCAACAGGGCTACAGGGCAGAAATGGAGGACCCGTCCATGTCTAATCTTCTTCCTTCAGCTCTGCGCAGCCAGAAGGACCTTCTGTTTGGCAACATGCCCGCGATTTACCAGTTCCACAGCAGGCAAGAGACACACACACACACACACACACACACACACACACACACACACACACACACACACACACACACACACACACACACACACACACACACACACACACACACACACACACACACACACACACACACACACACAGAGAGAGATTACAAGCACCTCTTTTCACGCCAGTTGAATCCCTTTCATTTTCCCCTTGGGTTCTTCATTCAGGATCTTCCTTCAAGATCTGCAGAGTTGCCTGGAGACGCCAGAGAGGGTGGGGGCTTGCTTCCTTCAGAGGGTGAGGAAACAGGAGGAGGAAATGGGGAACATTTTAAGTGAAGTGACATGACATAAAATCATTATGTGTGTGTGTGTGTGTGTGTGTGTGTGTGTGTGTGTGTGTGTGTGTGTGTGTGAAGAAAGGAAAGTTCCAGATGTACGAGCGTTACTGTCAAAACAAGCCTCGCTCTGAGTTGATATGGCGACAATGCTCTGATTCGCCCTTCTTTCAGGTAGTAACATCCTCTATATTTAACATGATCCAGTCATTGTTCCAGATTGATGTTATCAAATGAATTAAAATTAGTGCTGATAGCAGGCACAATATCTTTAGAACAGAATTATGTCTTTTTCCAAAGTGCCTTGTGCATTAGAGGCATAGATTACAGGCAGCTCTCTCTCTGTCTCTGTCTCTCTCTCTCCCTCCCCCACTCTCTCTCTGTAGGAGTGCCAGAAGAAGCTGGAGCAAAAGCTGGGTCTGGACTCCTACCTCCTGAAACCAGTCCAACGCCTCACCAAGTACCAGCTGCTGCTTAAGGTTTGGGACATTCATCATGACCCAGCCAGTAACAAAGAGTCAAGATGCAGCTCACATGCATATTGATTTAGATTTTTATTTATTGATTTTTAAAGATTTAGATTTGAGTTTCTAGGCAAGATTAATGTCACCATCATCACAAAGGCAAATTGTTTTGGGATTACATATCTGTCATTTTTAACCTTATGATCGTTAGCAAAAAAAATAAGGAATTTGTCGCCTCAAGGAAAAAGTATATCAACCATTTACAAAGCAGAAACATGGTGCACTTTTTAGGTAGTGGTGGATGATGCCATCTTTAGTTACTAGCTCCTCATGCTCAAAGGCCAACCCAGCTTCTTTAAATTTTCCCAATGGGAGGGGTTAGCAAGGGAGTGTTGTAAACTATATTTTTCAACACTTGATCCCGCCAAAGTACACTTACATTACACACTGCACATATACGACTTTGCAAAGATGCTTCATCTTACGCTAGCAGTTTAGGCATAACAGAGCTTTGAGCTTAAACCTCTCTTTAGCATGTAAGCATGCTAACAATTGCTTATTAGTACTCAACACAAAGTACAGCTTAGGCTGATGGAAATTTCAATAGTTTTAGAGGTCATAAATCACAGTATTGGATAAATTAACATTTTGACTTTTGATTTTTGAGGAAATGTTAATTGATCACTGCAGTTGCTACAATTCATCTTTAGGGGGACCATGAATGTCTGAACTAAATGCCATGGCAATACATCAAATAGTTGTTGATACATTTCACTGGAAGCCAAAATCCCAAACTTTACTTTGGTTCAAAGTTATGAGCTGACCAGCCAAACTTTCCATCCACACAATAATGCCGCTAGAGCGACTAAAATCAAATCAGATCTGTCTCCACTGTAATTGGTTTTGTTTAACATATTATTGCATTCTCACTGATGAATGGACAAATGTACTTAGAGCCATGTGGACACAGGTGGACATCTGAAACAGGAACAGAGATAAATTGACCAGATAGACACAGTTTATCCAACAAAACTAATTTGTACACAGACTTTTCTAAAAACTAGATCAGATAAACTGAAAAGTGACCTGTCAACCCGTGTCTGTCTTTGTTTAGGAGCTGCTGAAGCACTGTACAGAGGAGCAGTATCGCTGCCAGCTCCAGGAGGCTCTGGCATCCATGCTGGAGCTGCTCAAGTCTGTTAACGACTCCATGCATCAGATAGCCATCACTGGATATCAGGTACCAACAGGTCATATCAATCATTCAGATGGAGTGAATGCCAGATTCAACGCATACTTTTGTGATTGGTCAGTTCAGAAGAATAGAATATAGCGTTTCAGCTTTTTGCCACAATATATTTACCATCAGCAAAAGTTTGAATATGGCTACATTAATTTTTCTCATTTCAAAATAGCTGCAAAATTGTCCCTCTGTTAAGTGGAGCCCAAACCACATTTTACAATGATTGATGTGATTTTATGACTGTTAGGTGTAACCTACTCAGCATTCACAAAGTTCAATAGCTACCAATTTGGTTGCATTGCTAAATTGAACTGTAAACCAATGGTGCTGCCGGGTGAAGGATATTGAAACACTATCGAGTTTTCCTATTCATGTTCATAAACACAGTCCATGTAATGTGCACTGAACATAATTGCATAATTGCTCACTTTCTTGGTTCAGTTTTGTATATGTTACTGTCTTCTCCGTCCACCGGTCTGTCTTTCTGTCTGTCCCAGGGCGACCTCAGCCAGCTGGGCAGAGTGCTGATGCAGGGAGGCTTCAGTGTGTGGATCAGCCACAAGAGGGCAGCGGTGCGAATGAAGGAGATGGCCAGGTTCAAGCCCATGCAGAGACACCTCTTCCTCTATGACCACGCGCTGCTCTTCTGCAAGCGCCGGGACGAGGACACTCACGACAGGGCGCCCTTCTACAGCTTCAAATCCTGCCTCCGAGTAACAATATACAATGCACACACTTTTATAAGCAGCACGTTATTATTTGGGTGGTAAGTTGTCCTAGAGGAAGAGGGGCCGAACAGTAACTATGAGGTTTTTGTTTGTAAAACTAGTGGTGACTGGTTTTACAACTACGGTGCCCACCATCTATAACCATTGTGTCCTTGAGCAAGGCACATAACCCCAAACTGCTCCAGGGGCACTGTACTATGGTTTACCCTGCACTCTGACCCCCTACGGTTACTTGAGAGGGGATATGCAAAAAAAAAGACGAATTTCAATGTGCCTTGTGTAAATTGACTAATAAAGATAACTTAACTTAACGATCCGATGCAATCCAGTTAAAAAGCGCAAACTATAAAATCTTCACTTTATGAAGCCTATGATGTTGTGACACTGTTAATTCAAGTAATTGGTCAGTTGCTTCAACTGTATACTGCAAAGTGCTGCTGGGCATGACGTGATCCTTGGTGGTTTGCCATTTATAAAGTAATGTAATAACTTTTCCTCTCTGTCTGTAGATGAGTGCAGTGGGAATCACAGAAAATGTGAAGGGAGATGTGAAGAAATTTGAAATCTGGTACAGTGGCAGAGAAGTGGTGTACATAGTTCAGGTGTTTGATCTTCTGCTTTCTATCACTTTTTTATAGTGCATGCACCTTTAGCCAGATCACTTACACACCTCTCGTGTGTGTGCGTGTGTGCGTGTGTGCGTGTGCGTGTGCGTGTGTGTGTGTGTGTGTGTGTGTGTGTGTGTGTGTGTGTGTGTGTGTGTGTGTGTGTGGGTGTGCTCTGTGTGTGGGTGTGCTCTGTGTCTCTTTTCCCGGAGTTCTAGGCTCCCACGGTGGAGATCAAAGTTACTTGGCTGACAGAGATTCGGAAAATCCTCACAAACCAGCAGAAACTGCGTCAAGGTTTCTATAAATTATTTTATACTATATTTTTTGTGAAGAAGCAATATAGAACGATCGATTATTTGGCCCTTTTATTGTCAGCGTAGGGTCTTTGCTTTTTGAGTTACCCATAGACACATTGGAAATTGTTTGATTGTCCTTATGAAGATATTGTGTTGGAATCCAGTTTGTTCTTTAATTGATTTGATTTTCTGCTCAATTTAAGCTATATTTCCGTCTCTGTCCCATCTCCTTTTCCCAGACGAGACTCCTTCTTTGCCACTTTCAGACAACCCCCTCTCCGACAGGTGATTGTCTCTGCATGACCTCCTGTGTCAGTTTATGGTGGGAATCCAGTTTCAATTCGGAAATTGATTTAATACTTGATCCATTAATGAAATGGTTTTCCCTCACCTTTTGATCTAAATGATGGCCAAAAAAAAGAAACAATTTCTGAAATGACTGATGACCAAATAACCCGACCATTGTTGTTATTGTTTTTATACCAAAGCATCATGCTTATCTGAGTTATTGAGTGGGTTTGTATCTGTGCATTGTGTGTGTATATGTAATGGATAAGAGCCTCCTTAATCTTGCCAAGTTTTAACACTGTGGTGTCTGTGGTGCCGAAACTCCTCGCTGCTACATTCCAGCACCATGGAGAAGCTACATACCAAATCTACTAGAAGAAGTACAGCTACTTCTGCACCACCCGCTTATTATCCACTTTCACCAACAGTCCCTGATGAGGCAGTTTAAAGAGCTGCTAACCATGATTGAGAACCACTGCATTAACATCTTGCCAAGCTGCTCAAGCATTCTTTTACACTTAAGCAGTGCTTTAGACAGTTATGTTATTGATCCTAGGGTTGAATAAGAATTCAAACACTAAAGCAAAAAAAGAAGGTTGAGTGCTTGTTGGATGATCCTTAAAACAAATAGTCAAAGTTAAAATTGTTGGAACACTATCCACACAGGTTTTCCAAGATCTTACAGTTTTTGCTCTGTTACCTATTTTTAGTCATAGAAAATACTGTTTATCCAGGATAATGTCAGTGATGGAGCTTTATTGCGTGTTGGTAGGGATGTGTGTGCGTTGTGTTTTCTGAAAGCATGCAAGCATGTTATACATTTGATGATTGTTTGAGTCTCCACTAATCTTCACAATACAGTACACAACTTGTTGACTATGCAGGTTCAGGATTACCATTGGCCTATACTCCTTCTCTTGTATGATTATTGATTATTACTAACAGATGCAAGGATGAGACCATTGGAATGTTTGTCACCTTTTGAATGGATTATCATTATTATATATGATGGATATCATATAGGTCTCATAGAAAATTGTGTACATTAAATAATCTTTCCATATATCACAGAAATATCTGGTCCGTTGAAATCAGAGGCTGAGATATATGTGATTGTGAACTTTACGGAATGCTGTATTGATTTACCCAATGTGGATGAGCTTGTTTTGTGACACGGGGAATGTTGTTGTTGTTGTTGTTGTTGTTGTTGTTCGTTCTGTTTGTTGTGGTCATGTGGTCTTGTTCCCATGATGATGGGGGTTTTAGTGCATCAGAGATGTGTGTGTCGTGGGGCGGCGCATCGGTGGGAGGCTGCTCAGCGTGTCTCCCTGTCACTCACAGCTCCTCGGCAACAAGCCACTCCCACAGGCTCCGGGGGGAGGAGTCATTACACACAAGTCCAGCCCACTCCGACCCTGTGGTTCAGTCACCTCGACGCAGTGAGTTGCTGAGACATTTTGTTTTTTTAAAGTTTCATAAATTACTTTTAACAAGTGCCTTGTGGTATTTTTGGCTTTGCAGTCATTATTTTACACATTTTATGTGAATTATTGATTCACTGTATGACAAATCCACTTAAAACCTCTAAAGTGGTGACTTTACACTTTTAACATCAATTTCACTTTCAATGTTAAATGGCTCTTGCAGCCAGAGGAAACGGAACATATTACAAACATAATGAAATACAATGTAAGAGCAAAGTAGAAGGTAATGTCTTACTCTACCATGGCGTTGTATTAGAGTACCATGAGTACATTTCACATGCCTCAAACCAGCTTCCAAAGGATGTGCAATCATTGCTGTGCTTTTTTGTCTCGCAACAAATTGTGGTATTTTCATTAGTGAATGTCAGCTGATTAGTTCCCAGATATTTGTAGCACTGACTCTGTATCCAGTGCTCCGACCCTTCATAAGAATAGTCTCAATGCCCGCAGTTCAACACAAGAAAACAGCAGTTCCTTTGAATAAATCTAGTATTTTTCATGAGCACCCTGGATTAACTTAAAACATCTTTGTCATATACACAATTTTTCACAATGGATGCACATAGATCAAAGTCTATCTTCTCAGCTGTCTTGTCACCTGCAGCTTGGCCGGCCCCTGCCCACTCAGTGGCGATATGTGATGGCCTGGAGGACTGGGGTGCAGCCACGGATCTGTCCAACTTATCGGACTCAGACGAGGAGGATCACCCTTCCCCCCTGGTGAGGTGTTGTTACTGTAATAATGAGGGAAATTACATGTTATTCTGTCTAGGTGAATTCACTGAGCCTTGTAGCTACTGTATACTAACAGACAACATGTGCCATTGGCTGCTCTTTAGAGGACGCTGATACTTATTTTGCCTGTGTGCTGACCCATATCTAAATGGCTTTTTACTCAACACTGAATTGCTTAAAAAACACAAAGAAATTGAAAATAAACTGCAAGTTTATTTGTAAAGATCTATATAGATATAGGCTTAGGACTGTTGTGCATGTAAATGAAGATATTAAAATGTTTTTCTTATCCTTCATCTGTTCCAGGTGGTGGGCAGGTACAGGGTCATGGTGGAGAGCAGTATGGCCAGTGTTGATGACATCATCTTTAACTGTGGCGATGTCATCCAGCTGCTTCACGAGGAACTGTCAGGAATGTGGTAAAATAGTCTATCTGTTTCAGAAATGTTCACTGCAGACGATTCGACTGAAAATTCTAGCAAAACCTGGAGATTGAAATACCGATTTAGTTTGAACTTCTCATGTCTCTGTGTTGTGTTTTAACGCACATGTGTTTGATCACAGGATTGTGAGGAATATGAGTCGGGGTGAGGAGGGTCGTGTTTTGCCCGAGGACCTGCACAGGATTCTGGGAGAGACCTGCTAAGAGCCAATCAGAACAGAGGATGTCCATTCACACAGACAGACAAACAGACTCATAGACTCCATCATCTTCCTGACTCAAAAGGGGGGCACCTGCCGAGATGTTAACTAGATTGACACACATCAGCATCAAACTACTGTGACACTTTCACCTCAGAAAGCTGTAAACTACAGAATGGACCTCAGAAGAATGTTACAATGCAAAGCACACACATTGGACCTCACAAAACCAACGCCTTTTCCAGCGTATGACAGTCAATTATTTGGACTTGGGGTTGTAACTAATGATGTTGAACTGGGACTTTATTTTAAACTGTCAGCATGGACTTTTGTTTGAATACGTGAAGTTTTATGATTACTATTTTCTTATTCAATATCACATCATTTCTGCATTTGTATCCTACCATATCATAACTGTTCATGTGCCAAACAGCTCAGCAAATCTTTGTGGCTTGTTTTTGTAGAACGGAAGATAGCTTTACCTTGTAGTGCCATTGTTCTTAATGAATTCAAACCCTCTGTCTCCAGCTACTAGAGGGTATCTATGTGTCTCAAAACCAGGACCAGACCAGGTGACGGCAATTATCAGTTGCAAAAAATTCTAATTAGAAATTAGTCAGTGATTGGTTGCATTTGAATATAGAAATTTGACCTCCAATCACAGTAATGCTGTTAACACATAAATCAGACACTGCAAAGGCAATTTGGCGAGAAATGACAGAAAAAGAAACAAGGCAAGAAAAAGGAACCTGGCAATATTAGGTCAAGAAATTGCAGGTTTTGCCGGGGTTAGTTTTGCCGCTCAGAGGTGTTGAGTAGGGGTGTTTGTGTGAAAATTGCCATAGCATACCCTCTAGTGATCTTTTACGAGATATCTTAGCAGGAAAAGTACATTTGTGATGAACTACTTTAATATTGGCTGCATTTATATTTTGGTTCTTGTGCATAGCGCTGGTTGGGAAATCTCATTGGAACAGAGCCATTGGAAATGTTATTAGTTTTTCCCGTGCTTATCCCGCAGTGGCAATTGTAAATGTTTCCTGTGTAATAAAAGTCTTGCCGACGCAGACGTGGTAAAAGTGCTGCAGCGCTGTTAATCAACAGGCAAGATGGATTATCAGGGTCTGGGGGAAAGTGCTGCGGTACTTGAGCAGGATAAACACAGTGCAGGGGAGACTTGTTTTGATACATGAATTGCAGATATTTAAAAAAAGTGCCTATCCTTTACTTTTTGCCGGGGTTTGATGGTGTCAATATATAGTTGTTACTGTTGTCAACATTTTCCCATGGGACTGTTTTGATTGATAGTGATTCTGTAACTCTTCAAATCAAATTAATCTTGCGCAGACCGTTACCACTGAGACCAGCATTGCTATATGTTCATGTCCGTCTGCTGCTCTGCATGCATGGACAAATCACTGCACATGCCTGTTGCATTATTTCTGCCTGTACTGCTATTTTTACACTAACAGGGTAACTATGCTCAGTGTTGGGTTGTAACTGTATATAGACTACTGTAGTGTATGAATCACCACCTAAACTACATTATTGCAGTGACATTGTGGATTTATGAAATATTTAGCGAGTTGAATTTACAAGAAAAAGGGATCACAGGAGACACATTTGAATTCCTTTCAAATGACTGGGTTTAAAACGGCACAGACTGATTTTCTATACATTGTTAACAGTTGAGCAGCTTTGAAACAAAGCGTGAAATGTGGTTATGAAAACACTGCCACTTTACCAACACATGTGCTTAGGGTCACTCTCTGAAGGGTAGACGGATCTTATTACTGACAACTACAGTTCACTTACTTTTAAAATGTAAATGGTAAATATCTAATATATTAAGATGTTAAACACATATTTGGACAATAATCGTCTATATGGTGACCAAGATGTTGACTGCTCCGTTTATGGACAATGTAAATCTAATCCTGCAGGTTACACCAAACCTAAGATTTAAATAGATTTTCACTTTATTTACCAGGCCCAGTGGGAACATTACAGTCACTTGAATTAACATTGTATCACGTTATTTATTCTTTAACTCCAGCCAACACAGGCTTCACAGAAACATCAGAAGTTTTTAGCGGATGTGTTCCGTCAGTCAGGCTGTAATAGGACTTTCCCTCAGTATACCTTACAGTAAACAGGTGTTTGCTACTTTTGCTCATTTTGCACTTTTTTGATATTTTGAACCATTGTGAAAGCTTGTATTATAATACATAATGTTTATGTTTATTTTAACAAATATAAGCACAGGATTATTTGACTTGACTCAACCTGACTGAAGTCATTTCTTACGTGTGATTTTGTATTTCTTCCTGCACATGTGCTTTTCTGTCTATGACAGAAAAAAAGAAAGAAAAAAACAACAATTAAACTTTCAACTGTATAAATCCTAATGGCTCACCAATGAACCAATTTAAGAGGGAAGGTGAGATGTTGCTCCTGCTATCCATTGAGCTTATTGTTACATTTTTAACATTGATTCCTGGCCCATTGGTATTTCCCAAACAGTGTGCAGCAGATGTATCACATACTGTACATGTAAACACCTGTGTGGTAAGGAGGGCCTCTATGTTTCTGTTTGAATTAGAATATAGAATGTAGAGCTACAGGGATTTATCTTGCAATATTTAGAGAAACATTCAAATAACTCTTGATCTTTGAAAGACATTTTATTGGAGGATTAGAATAAAAGAGTGATTTTTCATTTCCCCAGTGGATAAACTACCACTTAACACTTCTGATTGCCCCTACACCATTTGTCAGTTGTTGATTCGGATCCCTGTGGTCCGACTGATCCACGGGTAGTAGTTGGAGACTCGGGTGTAGACGCCGTACTTCCCGTTCTTGGCACACTCCTCCCCCCAGCTGACGATGCCTGTCAGGAACCAAGTGCCTTTGTAAAGGGTGACATGTGGGCCCCCGCTGTCCCCTTGGCATGAATCCTTCAGTTCATCCCTGTAGCCGGCACAGAACATATAGCGTGTGATGTGATACTGGCTGCTCGCTTTGCACACGTTGCGGTCCACATAGGGCACCTCCAGCTTCTGAAGCTTGGAGGCCTCGATGCCCCCGGATCTTATTCTTCCCCAGCCGCTGACCAGGGAGCGGGCCGCCTGGGAGCGGCTTGGATCCACCAACAAGTTCTCTATGAAGTCTTTGGGGCCCAGGCAGATGGGACGCCGATAGATGGACAGTTCCACCGGGCTGGAAAGCTTCAGCAGTGCGATGTCGTGGTCGTACGGTGACTTATGGAAATCGTATTTATGGTGAATATGCTGCTCTTTCACAGAACAGTCTTGCTCTGAACCCTCGTCCTTGTTCACATCATGTTCACCTAGAAGCATAGATTCAATTCATATCAATATTCTTTTTTAAAGATATATTTTTTTTTTTGCATTTTTATGCTTTATTGACAGTGCAGAGAGACAGAGGTGAAATGGGGCAGAGAGGGGAGTGACATGCAGAGAACGACCGTGGGTGGGAATCGAACCCGGGTCTGCTGCTGGGCCCGGCCCGGGAGGGGGAAGCCTTACCAACTGAGCTAAAGGCGCCCCCGCTCATATCAATATTCAATAACATTTTAATTTGCTGCACCTAAATAAAACTAATGTCAACTGTTCACCATTTCATTTAGAATGGTAATTTTTCAAATGTGATAGACTACCATAATTTAAGATTATATTGTAAGCAACATAATAAAATGAGTCAAATCTGTGTGCAAAAAATCAGTCACAAGTGAACATTGTGAACTAGTGAACTATTTTTTGCAAGTAGCAGTTCTACTTTGTAGCTGCAAGCAGGGAGCAGCTGTTTTTGTGGACAAATACAAATTTGAAATTCAAAGATGCACAGACAAAAGCCTTAAAACGGCATCCAGATTTGCTCATTATTCGTCGTATTGGCTTGGTTACACAAACAAGAAAGTGGATAAAGGAAAAGCTTAAAATTCAAATGTCAGAGTTTCCTTGAATGCACCAGCAGGTTTGAAAGCAGCCCCTGTTGGCATCTGCATTACCACACAATGATAAAATGCTATGCCTAAAAGGAGAGCAAATGTTCACCATTGTATTATTTATCTCGAGCTTGTGTCAAGTAATTATTTCATACTCTAACTGCAATGGCAAACATGACATGACATTAATTGCAATGATTTGGACCAGGTTGCCTGTACTTTAGCTTTAGAGATAAGAGATGTAAAGCTATAAAGAAAACCTGTCTTCCCCTACCCACTCGTATGAAGAATCCTTTTTTAGCGATTTCATTCTCCAGACAATGGGCAGCAGTGACGACCCATTCTTCATTGAGGAGTGATCCTCCACAGAAAGGCTTGGCTCTTCGCTGGACGTTTCCGGGAGACATAAGGGCCACCTGCAAAAAGAAATGCTTTACGTATTGGCTGAGCAGCATCACAGCAATGTATTTGTTTCCTGCACCAATGCGCACTTATCCACTTCTAACCTGAGCCCTAAGCCATTTCTGAGCATTTTTGGTCTGCCTAGATTTATTATCTAAAAAGCTTGTAAAGCACAAAACACCTATGAAGATCTATTTTTTTCAGGACATCCTGGACTATAAGAATGTTTGTAATGCAGTGATGTACTTTAATTTAACTTTTTTGGTTAGCATTTATATATGTGGAGAAAAAAATTTATTCTGTCTTATTCAGTTTGTTTAATCGAAATCCTACATGTCACATTTTGTTCGATCCTTACTGCTTGGGTAAAGACAACATCAACATCATCAATGGGGGGAGGGGGTTATTAGGTTTAAACACTAAAATGCAGTTGAAATTTCAGTATTTTGGACCTTCCTGCAATGAAGTAATTTGAAAAACCATGCACCTATCTGTGAATATCATCCACTTGCCTCCAATTCATCCATCCCTATCTCTCCATTCTGCATCCCACACTACCACACAACATTACCTGCCAGGGGATCTCTCCAGGAGTGGCCTCGTCGCCTCCCACAATCCTCTGGTCAGAGTTCTCTTGTGCTGTGATGCTGGGGAGTGTGGCGTAGAAGGAAGACCAGGAAGGCGGCGGCTTTTCAGTCACACCGCCAACCTCCCCGTCACTGATGCCGACCTCAGCAGATGAGTTTGGTTCCAACTTCACTGAACGTCTGTCTCTTGCAGGGGGCGCAGAGACGTTGACCAGCTCTGAGTCGTTTGTAATGGGGTCAACGTAGTCGTACAGAGTTATATTTTCGTCAAAGTAGTCTTCTTGCAGGGAGTCGCTGTAATTGAGTTTTCTTTCGGCGCTTGTGGTGTATGACCGCGGTTTAAGGACGACTTTGGTGTCGGACTGGCCCACACGACCACAGCTGAATTGTTCTAGTGGGAGGAAACAAAGATGGAGACATTGTTTTTTTCTGTTGTTATGTGAAGTATAGCTGACACCAGGATTACCATCAGGCCTAATAGTGAGTAATATAAGTAAGGTTTTATTTGTATATCATGTAAGTGAAAGTAAAAATATTGAAAGTAAAAACATTTGAAATTGATATAAAACACAACACACAGAATAAGAGGCTTTACCTAGTCTCCACACACTCAGATGTGGGTGCAGAGGATGAGACAGGTGTCAGAATGTCACCAATGAGGTCTATTAAGTGCTGCAAGATTGTTTCCATTTGTGCAGAAGCGACAGACAGTGGTTGGGATACCACTGTAATAGCTTGTTTAGGGAATAAACTTATCTCACAAAAAATGTGCACAAAACAGCGCATAGCATTCAGGATTGTGTTGACATACAACATTGCCGTGCAACCGAGCAACTTAGCCAAAAGCTGTGTTTGGTGTATCATTATATTTTACCTGTGGGTTCACAGCTTTTGCGGTCTTTTCCGAGGCTGTAACCAGCTGCACACCGACATACAGCCCGCTGCTTCTGCATCACACAGAAATGCGAACAGTCACCGTTGTTGTCATCACATTGCTTGCTCACCTCTGGAAACAAAAGAAGAAAGAAACCTTTTTTTGGGCAGAAGAAAGAAACTCTTTTGCATGTTGCATCAAACATCAAGTTCAGCACTTGATCAATCAATGACATAATTCACATACAGAACATATATAAATATAGAAAGAAAGTTTTTAAAAAAATGCACACACTCACCGATCTCACAGTCCTTGCCATTGAAGTTTGGTTTGCACCAGCAAGTATATTCGCCCACTCCGTCCTGACAGTCACCTCCATTTAGGCAGGGGGGTGGGTCACACTGGTTACCATCTATGCGCGCACACACACACACACACACACACACACACAAATAAGTATAAAACGCATACGCAAGTTTGAAGGTGGCAGTCTGCTCTAAATATAGTGAGAGTAAGTGTGAGTACTTTTGTTTCTCTTGTCTTACCACTGTAACCAACCCAGAATTCCATCTAGAAGAGAAATACAGACATTAATGAAAACCTCCAAAACACAGGATAACGTATGTGTGTGTGTGTGTGTGTGTGTGTGTGTGTGTGTGTGTGTGTGTGTGTGTGTGTGTGTGTGTGTGTGTGTGTGCGTGTGTGCGTGCGTGTGTGTGTGCGTGTGTGTGTGTGTGTGTGTGTGTGTGCATGGTGTAACCTACAGTTTTCACATCATCCTCAAACACCTCTCTCGCCTCCTCATATGTACATTTTTCTTCCAAACACTCTCGCTCCAGGTTGTCTTTGTGAATTTCTTCAAGATGGCCACTGTTGAATCTGCGCAGGCGAAGCAGCACAGTGTGGGCCGCCTGCTGTGACACAAACACAGCTCCTAAAAAGGTAATAAAGGTCAAAGCGGAAATGATTAAATCAGCTCTGACATTAATTCCCAGCAGTAGGCTATGCATACGACTATACTTTAAGCTTGTTGGTGTTGATACTTCTTTCATAATCTTTAGCTACTAAAGGCTCAAATTGTAGACTTAAATTATGGCTGTAAAAGTTTTCTAGTTACCTTTATGTAATCATGGAGAACAGTGGCTGGACTCATTTTTAATTCACCATGTTTTTGATAGATTCCAAGAGTAAAAAGTTGTATAGTTTGCATTAATGCAAAATAATATCAAAACGTCCCTCAACCCTTAAACACAATAATGAAAAGAAACCTTCACAATACAGCTTCTATATCACTGTGTCACTGTCCCATGAAGCTCCAGAGCTCTGCTGGAAGTAACACACTTAACAACGTTTTATTTGGAAGATCCTCAGAATGTGGATGGTTAGCACGAACCTTTGTTATGTTGCAAGGCTGTTTTCGAATCATTTTTGTAAATGGTTAGATCATTTTTCAGCCGCTCAAACCAGAGTGGTGTCACTTTAAGATTTGGGGTGAGAGGTTAGGCCTTTAAAAATTATCCGATGGTCGACTGTCTTTTCGCCAGCCTCTTCCTATCATTTTCTGTCCCTGACATTTGGCTGCTTCTTGACCCCTAAATCCATATACCTGGGTAAATGTTGTTTACCTGTGTTTTCCCCTGGTATTGCAGCAGGCAGTCCATGTACCTCCAGCAGTAAACCAGCTGTGAAAGCCAGTAAACAAACTCCAACCATCTTGTCTTTGTCAGTTGTCCGGTTTGCATTGATTGTAGCCTGAATTTGGTGAGAGAGACGGATTCACCACTCCAAAGTACAGCAACACACTGTTTACACACCTGGGAGGGCTGCAGCAAGTGTTTGTTCACGTGTGTGTGTGTGTGTGTGTGTGTGTGTGTGTGTGTGTGTGTGTGTGTGTGTGTGTGTGTGTGTGTGTGTGTGTGTGTGTGTGTGTGTGTGTGTTGTGTGTGTGTGTGTGTGTGTGTGTGTGTGTGTGTGTGTGTGTGTGTGTGTGTGTGTGTGTGTGTGTGTGTGTGTGTGTGTGTGTGTGTGTGTGTGTGCGCGTGTGTGTGTGTGTGTGTGTGTGTGTGTGTGTGTGTGTGTGAGGTAAAAAAGAGGGAGAGAGAGTTATGATTTTTAAAAAAGGGTGAAAGATTTTAAAACAAGAAGGGTGCAGTATACAGTGACAAAGTTTGAAGAGCATAAGATCACAGCGTATTGAAATTGAGACACAGCAAATATTGACCATTAAGGACGTTGTTGTGTGCGTGTGTGTGTGTGTGTGTGTGTGTGTGTGTGTGTGTGTGTGTGTGTGTGTGTGTGTGTGTGTGTGTGTGTGTGTGTGTGTGTGTGTGCGCGTGTGTTTGCTGAGATGACCAGCTGTTAATCATGTTGTTTATCATGATCCTTGTCCGATAAGCAGCTTTTGCAGTGTGGCTTACGTGATGATTTGGGGTACAAACACACACACATTTGTACTTAAACATGTGTGAGGACACTAGTTGACCTTATATAGTACCCTAGCCCTGAACCCTGACCATAATAACTGCTTGTCTGGTCTAAACACAAAAATCAATCTCAGAGACACTGAGATAAATTGATGGATGGTTGGACTGATAGATTGATGATAGGATAGATGGATGGGGAGACGGATGGAGTTAGACAAACAGACAGCCGAATGCCTCATGTTAGCAGATGGAAAAAGATATTTTGATTATTATTATATTTTGAAGATTATTGAGTCACATGCTTAGGCGTTACAGTAGCAGAAAGCTTTAATTGTGGCATCTTTACAAACACTTGTTGACCCTTAAATCACATTTTAATCCTCAAGCAGATAAATGATGAAGAGAGGACCGGCCCAAAACCTTCTCAAGTGTAGCAAAAGCCAGTTAGATACAGCAAATGAAACTGAGGTTAGAATTTAAGTTCTTCAGCTGATGCTGCAATTTACACAGTGAAGTAAAGATCACCCATCCTCCTCCAAGCTCGATCCTGAGTAATGAAGGCTCTTTGATTAGACTGCAAGTTACAGAGGACATGGTAGTGGATACATCACTCTGACTGACAGCCAGGTCAGCTGGGCTGGGGCCAGCAGCACATTTGGCAACAGCAGCCTTTTGTTGACTCATTTGCTGAGATTAATTTAAATGGGATGAGGAAGGGTTGCATCTTTGTTTTTAGGGCTACTTGAATGTATCCTATTTGGAAACCACATATTTTACAGCTAAACAAAACAAAAATTAAATTGGTATATGCTGTAGGGGAGAACGGGGTAATCTGAGACACTTTTTACATTTGCTCCCCTCTAAGCGAACTAAAATTATTTATCTCTCAAATGTACACATTTCTCATTAATTCAGGATGTTTCATAGAAATGGGCATTAGCAGAATGTATTCAAGACAAAGGGCAGTGAAAGTATGATTGTTTAAAAAAAAGTTGTCATGCATCTCACTTTACCCCAGCTATGGGGTAAACTTCTACAGAGTCTATTGATTTTAAATGTCACTCTCTTGTCCCCCACATACATACGTGCCAAACCATGCCCTTGTTGACACCCCTTCAACCATCAACCCCCACCTCCAGCCCACATTGTATTTTGTCTTTTCAAACTAGTCTCCTTGCTCCCTAAAATATAATGGATTCATTAAAAGAGGGCACAGACACTACTGTCTCACTTTACCCCACATCATTTGTCTCACTTTACCCCACTGCCACAATTTGAGAAAAAACTACCTCTCTCAGCACTTCAGGCTAATCTTCAGTTATCATCATCGCATGGTTTCATATGTTGGTAGTTCATCTACATGTGTGATAGAAGTGTTTCTACCTGAATCAATTTGATTAGGCACAACAATCGATTAAGTTGACAGCAAGAACATTTACTTTTACATGCAAAAAAGTAATTTTTGTGAAAGAAACATGCTTACAACATCACCATGAGGTCCTCTCTTTCATGGCCAAGGGGAAATGAGAGGGGCTAGCAGAGCACTCTGTCCCTGCCCTCTGGAAATCCTCCATCATCTGTCCAGTACCAAAACACAGCAACCCCACCTGCAAAATTGACTTCCGCCCTGTAGCTCTAACATCAATCGTGATGAAGAGCTTTGAGAGGCTCATTCTCACTGAACTGCAGATGGAGGTGAGTGGCTTTACAGACCCACTTCAATTTGCCTACAGGAAGGACAGAGGGGTTGACGATTCAGTTGTGATGCTGCTGCACAATGTCCACATGCACCTGGAGAAACCAGGGAACTTTGCCAGACTAGTGTTCATTGACTTTTCAAGTGCATTTAATACAGTGCAACCTCACCTCTTGGGCCACAAGCTCCAGAAATTGGGTGTTAGTCCACACCTCACCTTGTGGGTCCTTTCCTTCCTCACAGACAGACGGCAGTTAGTGAGATTCAACGGCCACTGCAGCTCAGTCAGAACCATCTCCACAGGATGTCCTCAAGGCTCCGTGATCTCCCCAGTCCTGTTCACCCTATATACAAACGACTGCAGAAGTGGGAATCCTGACATGGTATATATTAAATATTCTGACGACACAGTCATCTGCAGTCTGCGGTGGACGACTTCTCTCTCTGGTGCAAAGATAACCATCTCACCCTGAACATCTCCAAAACCAAAGAGATTGTCTTAGATTTCAGGCGCTCCTCCACCAGACCCCTGCTCTTCAGTTAGATGGCCAGATAATTGAGAGACTGAAAGAATACAAATATCTCGGTTCCATCATTGATCACAAGTTCGCTTTCAAAAGCAACACAGACCGCATGTTCAAGAAATGTCAACAACACATGTACTTTCTCCCAAAGCTGCGACGACTGCAAGTCGACAAGTCAATACTCCAGTCATTTTACAACTGCTTCATCCAATCCACCCTCACCTTCAGCATCCTGGCTTGGTTTGGCTCCCTAAGTGAGGTGAACAAAGGTCCCCTCAACAGGATCATAAAGATGAGTGGGAAGATCATTGGACAGCCATAGACCACCCTCACAGCCATATTTGAAAAACAGGCCATCAGGAAAAGTAGACGGATTATATCGGACCCCACCCATAACCTCAACAACCAGTACCACCTGCTACTGAGCCATGTCCACCTTTGTTCCAGCATCCATCAGGCTGTTGAATAAACAGCAGGCCCCCCAGGCCGCCAAACCCAACCCATTACTCCAGGCTTCAACCTATTGAAGCCTTCTCCCTACCCACAGGCTTTTTAGCTTTTAAGAATTTATTTATTCTCGTACATGATACTGACTATTTATTGTTGAAGTATGTCTTGTTTGTATGTGCCTGACCACAAATGAAGTTCCCTCATGGGAAAAATAAAGTTCTTTGAATTGATTTTAATTTAATTGAAAACATATATCTCACATGACCAACAATGTGTTCCGTGTCCTAGATACAGGGGGTGTCTCACATTACCCGATGTCTCACATTCCCCTGTCCTCCCCTATATACTGTATACAAAAATTAGAGGAGGTAATACAATTAACAAGTTCCCTGCCCCTTTGAAAACAATTATGATTAAATCACTCCCTGCGGATGAGTGTGGGGTGCGGGGTGCTTGTCCCCAACTTGTACAGAGTCCCACCCAGACTATCTATTGGTACATTATTTCCAATCAAATTAAAGAAAACCATGTATTTTTGGCCTGAAAGTTGATTACATTAGGTTATACAATCTTATTATCTTCATTGTGAACAGATCGCAAGCTGGTGAGCAAGAGAGTATTTGAATTAAAAAGAGGGCGTCAAAATACTTGCAACACTGCTGAGGAGTTATCAGGATCCATCAAGTCAATTACCTCTGTTTTCATGTCACCCTGTCACCAGCTGTAGTTTTGGTGTGGATGTGCCAGACTGCCCTGTCAGCAATCAATATAGATATGTCTCCATTAAAAACACTGAGTGGTGACAGCTGATCTAAGAACATCTCACAGTTCATAGGAAACATTATGACTGGCAAGTCAAAGTTTCGCCTGTTTTGGGAAGTAAGTTGGAGTTGAAAGTGAGTGATATTTCCCCACAGACAAGGACACATTCATAGGCAATTTAATTAAACACCTCTCACGCTTGACACTTAGTCTGTCATTATCTGACATGGAGGGATTTAATTAACCCTACGCACCTGTTACACTGAGGAGGAGGCTACCTGATGGTATGTGTATGAAAACTGTATTTAAAGATGAATATGCTCATTTTGGAAGTAAGTTGCCAACAAGGGCCCTGTCTGTTTGCATGGAGGGTTGTTGTCAGAGTGGGTTCTGCTGAAGGGATCTGGGGTCGTATGTGACACTTTTTGTTCTAAAAGGGCAGCAAGAAAATCAAGTTTGAATCAGCCTGTAAAAAAAAAAGTCCAACACAAAGCAGAACAGTAATGGAACAGAAGAATATTCAAGCGCTTTGAGTGCGAGAAAAGCGCTATATAAATTGAATATATTATTATTATTATTATTATTATTATTATTGTAATTATTAATAATAATAATAATAATAATAATAATAATAATAATAATAATAATAATAATAATAATAATAATAATAATAATAATAATAATATGGATATATTTTAAAGTCAATACCTTTGTCTCAGAAACAGAGCAGTAGGATTTGGTTTGTGTTTCTGCAGGATGCTTGCAGGTTTAACTGTTGTCAGGCACACTGTCACAGGATAAAATGTAATTGTTCACTACTTGTTCATCGCTAAAAAGCCATTTTCCAGCACAAATTGATTAAATAATCAATAAAATGACTTATTTGCAGAGCGTCAGAACCGCTGAGTTTTCAAATGGATCAGCATTTATCGGATTGACGACAAGCTTGGGAATATGGCGACCTTCTTTAAGTCAGATGTGCCTTCCACTACTGTACTCCACCAGGAACTGGTTGTTGTTTTTTACTTCAGTAATGAGATAGGGACCTGTATAAATGAGTAAGAACAGTACAAGGAAGGTCATTTGATTAAATTCAGTACATTATACTAACATGTATAATTTCTTATATGGAAGTACCGTGTTAATTTTTTGTAACACATAAAGTCAAATGTTGTAAATGTTAAGAATTGGTCTAAAGAGCTGGCTAAAAAGACAAAACAAAGGTTATGGGATTTTCTAGAAAACTACAATACAAAAGTTTGCTCTTAATGGCTCTATAAATCATCAGTAAATTGTTTATCAACCACCAATAAAGCCATTACCTACAGTATATATAAGGAGAACCTCATACGTTTTACCTTTAATTTTTGGGGATAATTTATATAGGATGTCCAGTTTGGAAGACTAAAAGAGATGATTGTCTTGGTGTGCACACATTTGTGTCAGATTTCTTTGTGTCTCAGTGTGCGCGTGCGAGATAAGATTTGGCGCGCGCACGATTGGGAGCGCATCCCGAGGAACAGCAGGAGAGATAGAGAGGCATAGAGAGAGAGAGAGAGAGAGGCAGAGAGGGATACGGAGACGAATGAGAGTTGGAATACCGCCGCCATGCGTGGAGGGAACAACATCTGAAAAATGAAAAAGTAAAAAGAGGCTATCCTACATCTCTCGCCGAAGTTTGATTCAACAACCAACAGCGACCGCAGTGCTCCATGAGCTCCAAATCGAAAAGCAAAGAGGATGCCTCCAAAGGTAAGTGAAGTATTGATAAACTCGAGCCAAATACAAGGAAGGATGTCAATTTACGCGTTTTAAAAAAAAATGTCAGCTGAAAAAGAGGGAATATGTATGTATGAATATGCTTTGCTGAGATCAGCATGCTGGCCAATTCCCATTGTCCCCATAGTCCAGAATCCAAGGCGCACACAACTGAACTAGTCTACTTTAAAATATCGCTGGGCGTAGGCTGTGTTTTATTTATCTGTATTTAATAAGGACCCTGCAGAAAAGTCTATTCATGATGATTTTGCAAACATGTATTACAAACTACATGCTTGCAGGTTAGAGCTTTACACAAACAGTAGGAAGCATTGCTCGGTGTTTATTACAGTGTGCACTAAGATGAAACATCCATATTGATTTTGTAAAAACATTAAGACACGCTATTCAATTTTTTTCCACATATAAGGGTTTCTGGCGGTAAGGTCTAGTAAATTAAATTTTCTCCACAGTCCCTGGACAGCAATAAAACCATGGACATAGAATAAAACTGACGCGCGATACACCGAAATGCATACTGGGAAACAATCATTGCCATGGAGACAAAAAGGGTGTTGCCCGCAAGCTGAGCGCGATCCTGCATCATGAAATATGCATGAGACCCAGCCTTACTCATTCACAATAAAAAGAAGAAAGATGCTGCGTAAAGGAATTTTTACGAGGCCGCAGTTGTATGAGGTCCATTTATAACTTAATAAAGTACAAAGGGAAAAGGAAAATCCAAACACATGACATTACGCGTTTTGTGGCTGGGTAAAGTCCTGATTTAGTCGACTCAGCAGAAAAATATTCATGATGTTGCCAAAAGGCTACTGCGGAATGCATTATACAGAAAGCTAATCAAGAATGTGGGTATTTAAGACATTATTGATTATCCCCTTTAGCCAGATTTTTTTATTTTTAGAGGTTAGGGTTAAAAGCCTATTTGGTGTACTTGTCAATGATCCTAAGTAAAGGTTTTAGTTTATTCAGTAGGCTAAATCATGTATTTGATTTGATTGTTGCTCATAGTCTTTATTATGTTATTTATTTATTATTATGTCCCCAATTGGCAATTTGGTTTGTGTAGCCTATAGGAAAAAACAAAACACATAAACATGTGTTAAATCTATCAAAATTGGATGGGTTATATGATTGCAACTGCTACCCTAGATTATTAAACAGTTGGATGTATTAGGCCTCTCTGGTTCCATAGCACAAATCCAGCCCTTTACCATATCTTTTTGGACAGTTTACATATGCTACTGGTAGTTGTTGACCGATAGACTTCTTGAGTGTTAATATCGGAAGTATAAAATGTAACGTTTTCAACTTACTGTGAAGGAAGTTCTGTTAAGGTTGGAGGTCAACTCAGGTGGCAGAATATTTCAGGAGACTTGGATGAATTATGAAGCGATATTTATTACAGACTTGGCCAAGGAGAACCGGACTGCAACTCTCGTGACTTGCACTTCAATTCTCCCAGACACATGCTGAGAGCTGTGTATTAACCTTGCGCTATCTCTAACACCTCCCCGGCTCTGGCACCAAGCGTACCAATGTTTTGGTTCAGAGCTGAACACAGTGAACCATAACATTCTGGAGTAGAAGGAGATGAGACTTTATCTATACAACTGACCTAAGTGTCTCCTAACAGGCTCCAAGGCTGACCTAGAGTCTGTGAGATAGACACACAAGATAGGCATATATGACCTATTAATCTTTCCCATTAATATTACAACTAAAGACCCAAAATTCCCTCACACTTACAATTATTATGATTATCATCATAATAAAGTTTGAAGACTGCTGGGCCTTTGAGATTTTTAGTGATTTTAAGTGAAAACTACTGGACTAGAAATTCAATGATAGATACTGATTACAAATCAGAAAAGGTCAACTTGCATAAACAAGAATTATACAAGAAGGATGACAAAAATGTATGAACCCAATAACAAGATATATAGATAATATAGATTATGTGTCTCATTATCAACAGTGAAAGGTGAAACACAAGCCCCCAGTCATTTATCTTGGAAACTCCGCAACGTAGGCTACGTTAATGCGGGATCATATTTACCTTGTTGTGGTGCTCTAAACCATATTTACTGCCTCACTCAGAGGCTAACCACAGGATATAGTAGGCTACTGGTTTAACTTAACCCAAATGCAAGCCTACATGCTGTGTTTCAAATCAGGTACTACTGTTAGTACATTGTACTTACTTGCGTAGTGTGCTGTTTTGCATAGGGTAGTATTGTCTCACATCAAACACTGCCATTGTGCACTTACCGGAAATGACACTCATATTTAAGAACTGTTTTTCAATACATATTTATTTTGATAAGCGACTTGCAAACATTATCACAGCCTTATTTCCCACGGGGGAAGAAGTGGCATAAGTAAACATTATTTATCACCAGCCTTTGACAAACGTTTGTAATGCTCCAATATATCTGCTGGTTATCCCACTGGAGTTTATACATTTTACTTAAAAAACAGCTTACATTTTATTTTAACAGTAGGCCTATATATTTATTGTGTTATGTATTGTATATAATGTGTCTTTCGCCACAACCTGTACCTACGACGTGTATTATGTTGTCAAGTATTAGTGTAAAACACACAGTCATCAGCATATAACTTTACTAAGGCTGCATTCCAATATCCATATTTTCCTGCTATTTAGTAGGCTATGACAAAAACATATTTAAGATGTCCCAATACATGTGGTCAAATGCTAGCCTGGAAATCCAGACCCATATCTAGAACGATAGAGGGTCTGGCCACTCTCAATAGACCTTTCCAACTCAAGGGGTGGCACCTACGCGTGCATTTCAAATGCCACTGCACACAATTGGATAGCACTATGACCAATCAGAGCTATGAACAAGGTGACATATTAAGCCCGTTCATTTAGCGAACAGCGGGCTAACTGTTAAATTAAACTTTTGGCGTGGTCGGTCGGCAAAACAGAGCGTTCCTCTTAGGCCTACTTGCTAATGAAAGATTTGAGTGCCGTCTTCCAAATCGTTAACTGTCGAGGCGAAAACCATCTGAAACTCGAACAACACAGCGGCACGCTGTCGTCAACTGATTACGTCTGCCCCAGAGCACCATACATAGGATTCTGGCCCGCCCATATCAGAAAGAACGATTTTAATGTTGGTAGCTCAGGATTTCTTGACATATTAAATGAGCTTCAATGGAGAGTGTCCAGACCAACAGGCGCAGCAAATTTAATTTGCCAGCGCCTAGCGGCAGGTCTGGATTTCCAGGCTAGTCAAATACCCAGATGCTCTATATCCGGCCGTAACTTTTAGTGTTAAAACCAGCATGTTTTTTTGGTGACTCTGACCCACAATCCACTCCACAGTAGAAGAGACACATCGACTGAGCCTCCAAGTGATAACAACCAGGGATACAACTGATAGGCCTATACAGCAAGAGCCACGGAGCAATGTTATGATGAAATAAATTAGTATAAGTATGTCAGCTGTAGTATGCGTTCGGCCTATAGTAAAAAGAAAGGGTATGCGATTCACAGGGGTGTAAAGTAGCGAATTACATTTACTCGCGTTCCTGTAATTGAGTAGTTTTTTCGTGTAGCCTACTTGTAATTTTTAAGTGATTTTTAAAACCTATACTTTTACTTTTAGTTTGAGTATGTTTATTGTGAAGTATTGTACTTCGCTACATTTTATATCACCTGCGTGACTGAGTAAAAAAATAGATAGGGAAAGGAGAGAAAATAAAAGAAATATCGCGGGGGGCTTTTATTTTTACGGCACAATACCGGAAACTAACACAGTGAGTGCTCGACAGGAGGAGAGAACACATTGAGCGACTAAATGATAACAGCAAACATTGCTTCCCTCTATCATTAAATCAAAATAATCCTAGTTAAACTATCATTGTACCGCACGTGAAGGCTTTTAAATGCAGCAAACCTTTCATCCAGCCGTGCGATCGGCCCCTCCCTCACCTGGTAGTTTAGCTTTCAGCTTAATTAACAGTGCAGAGTAGGATGGAGACGGTGCGTGTTGTCGGGAGCTTTGAAAAACTTCCAGAAGACGACAGAAGTCAGCCTTTGGTCGAGAAGAAAGGTAAAACTACTAAAATAATGTGCAAAATATGTTACGCGCGGACACGCGAGTCAGATGACATACGCGACCGTGAGAGAGAGAGAGAAAAAAGTCATATGCGACCCACCTGCACCTCAAAACATCACGACCAATTAGTTTAATCTTAAATTGAATCCTAGTGGTCTATGACCAAGCAATAAAGGAATAAAAAAACAGAGGAAGTTTAAAGCTCCTTGACTCTTGCCACCACAACAGTCATCAATTAAGAACACTGTAGCCTACAATGCAACTTGCCTATCCAGCCAGCTCCATGAGATATAAATAAAATATGCCCTCACATTCCTGCTTGCAAAAGCTTGTGGCCTATCAACAACATTTGCAACGGTTTATTTTGATTTTGACACTCATTTAATTTAATTATAAAAAATATGTTTTTCTTAGGCCATTTGCATTTTCCTTGTTTTCAGTTCAATTAGGATAGGCTATGTTTAAAATCATGGTTTCAAATGTTAAATAAGTGCATGTTGCAGTTCTTAAATCAATGAATAAATAGTCTGTTAATGGGGGAATGTAACCGGTCTATAGACCTAAACAGACTGCAGCTGCAGTTCTAATAATGTAATAGTGTATAATTGATCTAAACCATGGAAATTGCAAGGTTAGGCTGCTCGATTTTGACAAAAATCTTAATCATGATTGATATTGTGTAATCACAATTATTATAGACATTTGCTCCATATTTGCTTTTCTAAGGAATAATGACACAGCATACATCCATAGCCTACATGTGTGGTGACATGATTTGTTTAATTTGTGCACTTTAATTTGTAAAAGTGTTGCATTAATTAAACAAAACTAGTTTGTCTATATATATATATATATATATATATATATATATATATATATATATATATATATATATATATATATATATAAAATGCCCTACACTGAAGAGACCCCTGCCCCCTCCCGCTGTTAAAAAGTAACTAGTAACTTGTACTTTAAGTACATTTTAAATCAGCTACTTTTTCACTTTTACTTCGGTAGATTTTTAGACCAGTACTTTTACTCTTACTTAAGTAAAATTTCATCCAAGTAATCATACTTTTACTTGAGTAGAATATTTTTGTACTCTTTCCACCTCTGCCGATTCAGAATGCAGGGTTACATTCGTACAGCGCGTCAGTGTTTTGATGGTTACACAAGTTTTAAACATCTTGGTGGTCCCGCCTCTTGCGCTACGTAGTCAAGATGGCAACCATTGACAGTGAGAAGTGTCGATCGTTCCATATCCATACTTAGCTTTTTGATAATTTTGTGTGCATTATCCAGGTACCTAAAGTGCACTGCTTTTAGAATTGTTTTTCAATATGAATTCACTTTTGCACTCATGATAGCAAGTGTATTAACAGAAGTACATGATTTGTTACAAGGCCCTAGTGTTTATGGATGTAAACTTCAGCTGCTATGGAATTATGCCTGTAGGGGTTGCTATAGCAACAGAATATTCAACTGGAACAAACGGCTGCTGGCATACTAGTAATAAAGGTTATTTATGGTAACCTTTACTCATAAAGCACCTTCAAGAGACACAAAACAACACATCAATAAACAGGAAAAGCAATAAAGCCAAGCCAATAAACCAGAAGGGGTGATTTATAGTACAATAACTGAACTTTATTAACCCTTACCCTCTATTGTAAAGGATTCCAGTAGGCCTACAATGGTCCTGTAATACATCATTTAAGCTGACAGCCTCTGTGAAAATTATGATTTATTATTGAATTTAAAACTGGCGCAGGTGATTGAAGTCACAGCTTTGGTGATATAGTTTACAGTGCGTAAATAAGGTGGAACACATTATGAGACCTTTCAGTATAATATAGCCCACCCAGTGCAACTTCACTATAGGCTTCAGCCTCAAAACCTAGCGTGGTAGTCTCAATACAATTGAAAATCATTACTGATTGTGAGTGATTCTTCAGCATAACGTGTTTCTATATTGAATAGCTGAATAGGAGCTTGAGCTAACAGAGCATACATCACTCCCAAAGAGATAGAATAGCATATTATTTAAGTCTAGTTTTTTTATGATGGAAGTAACAATAAACCAACGTAAGTTATCTTTTTCCCAAATAAAGAGACTTTACATGTTGAGACCAATAAACACAGTCGCAAAGAAAAATGTTGAGTAATTACGTAGAACGCATTCATTATATTTAATTGCTTTAATTTAAATTATTCAGTAACTTAGATCGAAAGACAACAAAATGTGTCAAGTCTGTTGAACTTTGATGGTGAACTTTGACTACAATATCTTCAGTAATAACTCACTGCCTCAGGTGGACAGACAGACAGGGTTGTTAACTGTACTGAATAATACTGTATCGCAAACTGAAGAAACTCATTGTTGCACAAGCGGAAGGGAGAGATGGAAGATGTACAGCGTCGAAAGATATGGATGGAACAAAACAGGCTATTACTGCTGTTCGGGAGGGGATAGCAAAAATTTGATCCGGTATTGAATCTATCAAAGGAGACATCACAGCTATCAAAGGAGAAATCACTGGAATCGCTGACATCAAAGGAGACATCGCTGATATCAAAGGAGACATCGTAAAAATGGCTACAGTGGAAAGAGAGGATAACGATGAGTAATTAAAATTCATTGGGAAAATGGAAAGCATGTCAGTTGTGCAAGGTCAATGAATAATGAGAATGAAAATTGACTGTATTGGACTGCAGCTGCTTAACAAAAAAAATGAGCAAAATCATCAAAAACAAAAAAAAACAACAACAAAATTGTGTTTTTTCTTTTTTTTCTGTAACAGTAAATGTGTATCTGTGTATCTGAATCTGAATCTGATGAAAAAGGGGGCGGGACCTGATAAGCCTTTGGCTTCTTCCGTCACCCTTCGGACAACACAAAGTATGATGTATGATGTGAAAGAGATAATTGTGTATTGTGTGGAATTGTCCGAAAGAATAATAATAAATAAATAAATACAATTGGTGTTAAGGCCTAAGTTTTGATAGAACTCATTAAGCTTATACGTAAATGTGGATTATAACTATGTGTGCCTTAGTGTGTGCCCCTTTTGTGTGTGTGTGTGTGTGTGTGTGTGTGTGTGTGTGTGTGTGTGTGTGTGTGTGTGTGTGTGTGTGCGTGTGTGTCTGGATTCAACAGCAGGAGAGGATTCACCACAGACATTATTGTTAATTAACCTAAATTGACCCATAGCTTTGACATAGCAATTTGGCATTAGAGGTCGGCATTTGGACAGAAATTAAGGTCCATCCAATATATTACTGAACCACATCAGTCTTTTCAGTTAAATCAGCACACAGTTCAGAAGAACTAATACACTACAAGCACTGACGAGCGCATATGCCTTTGATTATCTACTTACAGTATCTTTACATTTATTGAGCATCTTTGGAAAAATATGGTAGCCCATCTCCACCACCCAAATTCTAGCAAGTCAATTCTAGATAGAGCAATGTCAGTCCACTCCGGTCCAGAATCTCGATCAGTCCACTCCGCCGATCCTATCAGCTTCAACTGTACTCTGTGTGAAGTGCCAATTAGTTAATGTTTGCATGCTAACACGCTAAACTCAAATGGTGAACCTCATACGTGCTAAAGATAAGCATTTTAAAATTGTAATTGCATTTGTGTGACTATGATACAGCTCCACAGAGCCGCTAGGAAAGCTGTGGACTGTCAGTCTTGTTTTTCTTTGTTACATGTTTTATCCCTCATCATTACAATGATTTATATGTATGATTTTATAAATCTAGATCTTGAGAAAAGGCCAATATGATGTTTTCCATTAAAAACATCTGTGCCATAAAACAGACAGAAAAAACACAAACACATTCCTATTTCTTCTTGCTTGCAGTTAATGTGATTGCCTTGAAAGCGGTTTAATCTGTTGGTCCTTAATGGTCACTATAGGAGATTAAAATGGTTATATCTGGACATGGCTATATAATCTGGAACTATAAATACTGTGTAATGTGATGAAAGAAGGGGGACATTGAATGGCAAAGCATAATTATTTAGTTGTGGCTCCTGGTGACAACCTAGCCCACCTTGCACCACATTAGATGAGGTCTGTCGTTAGTTTATATTCCTGGGAGTTTAAGAGTCAGGACCAAAAATAGAAATGTGACAAGAATCGGTCAATGCAACACTTTCCCCTCAGAAGTCTGAAAAAAGTTTCCACTATGCCACTTACATTCTTGCCGTTACTATTTTTACACTTTGTAAATATGTGTGGTGGAGGAAAACAAATGCGTGATTATTATTAAGTGATAGAACTATGCAAAGTATAGGCAATGATCAGGCCCTCTAATAAGAATCCAGGATCAATGGTTACATACTGTCACAGACACTAAACATGAGGTTTAAGACAGATATTTTTTTTATTATTTTTTCTAACTTTGGGATGTCTCCCGTTTTTTGCGCAGACACATTTATCATTCCCATTCGTGCCCCTTCTCTGTGTTATCTGAACATATGGTGCCATCTAGTGGCTCACAATTTGAATCACTGGTAGAGAATGATAGCAGCTACTCCGCTAACACTAAACGTTTTTTTAGTGATTGGATACTGGCTACCTGCCCAGGCTGTTGGCCTGAGAATCTTTGCCAAAATAAACTTGCTGGCATCTCTGTACTTTGCTTTTTCAAGGCTAGACTGAGTTATTTTTGGGAGGCGTTATGTGTTTGTTCAAAGCTAAAATGGTATTTCAGTTCAGTTGAAACAAAGGGAGGAAATAAATAATTAATCACAGGCCCACGAAGACCCAGTCAATCCATCAGCTTGATCTAATGTCCTTTCTGAGTAACAGGAAGCCATAGCATAATAATACAATTATGTGGGCAAAAACGGCAAGAGCACATTTTCCCCTCAAAGATATTTTCCTTTTTCTCTCAAGTTGCTGAGTAAGCATGTTCTTCAGAAGCATCCTGATTCACTGTCTCCAATGGCTTTTATGGCCCTGCCCTGCAGTATACAGACACTCAGCAATCTGTAATACTTTCTCTATCATCTCAGTAATATGGGGGCTTTGGTGTATTCTTAACAGGAAGCACTGTAACTGCAGAACAATGTAATGGACTGATTATATAGATCTATGGTATGTGTGGCCGTGTAGAGTCTGTGTGTAATCCTGGACACAATGTGGTCACCATGTAATGTGCTTTGATGGTTTGCCGTGAGGATCGCCCACAGACCAACAGGGAGATAATAGCACAACGTCATTAGTTGTGTGCATTATTGTGCATGTGTGTGCATGCTGCGTGAGTTTGATTTAGCTGGTAGTTGCTGGTAGTTTTTCCATGTGCTGGCTGAGGGTCCTAAATGTATCTTATTTCAGTGTGAAAGCATCATTTATAATGCGTATGTCGATCCAGCCCTTTACTGACAGTTGAGCCATTCCATTACATCTAGTACGTCATATAATTCTCATTTTCCCCACATTCAGCCTGAAATTTTTGATCTTTTTTTTTTAAGTTGGGTGTAGTTTGAGGGTAAAGACCAGTGTGTTATGTGTTGTTATTTGAGAATTTGAGGCAATGTGTTATTTGGTTAAATAATAAATTTCAATCAGTGCTGCTGAAAAGGGTTCATTCAGTTCACCTCTCTTTTGGCATACAGTATATCATAATGTTTCCTTTGTCTTCTTCCTTCTCTGTAGCAGTACATTGTAGTCACATAAGGCAAGTTTACACAAGATAAAATAAGATTGGTCAATCAACAGAATTAGAGTCTAATTAGATTTTTTTTTGAAAACATTCAATTTGAAGACTTTAGGAGATTGTGATTTTTAAAAACAGATTTTTTAAATTGTATTTTTCCAATTTTCCAAAAGTTTCTGGATGAACCTATTATTGCTATAGTGTATAGTCTGTGTATGGTTAGGGGTTGTAGGTCAAAATGTGTGTACGTGTGTGTGTGTGTGTGTGTGTGTGTGTGTGTGTGTGTGTGTGTGTGTGTGGGTGGGTGGGTGGGTGTGGGTGTGTTTAATACCAGAGTTCAACATAACTGTAACCCAGCAGATTAACTAATCTGGTAAATGGGGAACACACATATAGAGACACACACACACACGCTGCTTCTTCGATAGATTTTTGGATTTGGGAAAGGCCTGCTGGCTCCCTCCCTTCCTTGTTGTGCCAGATCAGCGCAGGCCTTGAGATGAATCATTAATGACCGGCTCCATAGGCTTAATGGCCTCTAATGTTCTGTAATGATCTCGCGTCAACGCCATGTGCGCGGCCCTAATGGATCCGATGCCGTGGAGAATTCTCTGAACTTCGGTAATTCCTCCTCTTTTGGTCGAGCAGCGCACAACAAGGAAGTGGTTGGAAAAGCCATGAGCACAAGGCTTCGGAGCTCCACGGCCGCAGCATGAGTTTCCCAATCCGCCGATCGACCTCAGGTAGGACCGAGAGGGGAAACTGCTCTGAAAATAGGCTCGGAGATTTGACTCGCGGCCCTGTATAGTAATCCTGTTACAAAATATTTAAAGAGAAACTCTACGAATATCTGCACAACTTTATCAAATGCTTTGGGAACAGGCTGCTATAGTGGATAAGGGATAAACATAAATGCTGTTCAATAAGGTCCATAGAGGCTATTGCAGTTTCTATATAGCGAATTTCCTAAAATATAATATGATATAGGCCTACTATATTATTAAAAAACAAAATTTCAACAGTCTAACGATATTAAAACCTATTTTATTTTATTATCAAATATGTGTCTTAAACTATAGATAGAAAATATATGATGTAGAAAGAGTCAAATGAGAAAAACGTGAGTTAAAAAGAAAAAACTCAATTAAAACTCGTAGCGCTGTCCTTGGTTCTGAAAACAGCAGCGGGCGCACCCTGCGGCTGCTGAGCGCCTACGGACAGAACACTTTCACTGGGTATATGCTATAGGCTTTTTTGTTTTACAACACTCATATACAATCATTAATAATGAATGCCCTTGCACTGGTTTTAATTTTGCTGTTGCTATACTTTGTAACCTGCTGGAGAATTAATTCACCTGCACATTTTTGTAGGAATTGATCGGGTATTGTTGTCCACTCCCACAGGGCACATTTAACAGCGCTAACTTACAAACATAATAAGTATATATAAATATCATTTATATAAAAAACACAACTTGTAAGGGTTAGGGTTAGTTAACTCCAATGCCCTCAGTGACCCTGAATCAAAATAAAAATATTTTACTGAAAACAAAATGTCCCAAAAGCTTAACTTATGTAGGCTACTTTAGATTCTTGATTCTTTATATCATATTGCCAGCTATAGGCTACCTACTAAATGCCTCATAGCTTAGTTACAGGTGTTTGACTATTATGAATACTGCTGCATGCTGCTCGTCTGATTTTAGTCTCATTGGCATTCATGCCACTTTTCTATCTCTATTCACACACATACATAGTCTTAATGTGTTTATCCAGTATAGATTACCCATTTGTTTGACTGGGGTATTTTTTTAACCCTGCTTTAATCCCTCGCTGCTGCCTACTTGTTTAATGGCCTCTCTATCGATTCACTTATTGACTAAATTGTTTTCCGTAACATTTCACTCTGTTGATGTGCTAATTTGAAGGCTAAAGTGGGAGAATTGGCAGTGGTACATCTGGCTTGTTTTTTTCTGCCTGCAGCTCGTTTGTTCTGTTACATCAAATTGTGTTACCTCTCGTCTGTGTGGCTTGTGCTTGCAGGCGCAGGTGTGTGGGTTTAAAAGCAGGGATCTCATGCATAAAAGATGAAGGACTGTTGTGTTGACGTGCGGCTTTCAGTCATTTCATCACTGTGGTTTGGCACGTGTAGTAGCCTCATGCTTTGATATGTCCATGTTTAAGATGACAGCACGGATTAGTTATGAAATGTTTTATGGCTTTAAAGTGACCTCTCTATCTATCTCTCTCGGGGAAGGCACAGAACAGCTGTTACACATCAATTACATGTTTGTGTGGCGCGTTTAAAGGGTCTTACCTAACCTCGTCGTTGACCAGGTCCTGACCCCGCTCTCTGTCCACCGCCACTGTTCATCACTTTCTCTCCTCCGCCCACTGGCTTATTCTCACACTGCAGTGTACTAGATTTGCCTCGGCTTCAGTCTTGTAATTTACTGCTCACTACATCATCCCTACTGTCCAACCATCGATTTTCAGTATATACCCCCCCCCCCCCCCCCATGCACTGGGCGAATAGCGTGCACTTGCTTTGCCTGCTGCTATGGCGCCATGTGTGCCACAGGTCGACCTCCCACCTCCATAGTCACTCACACGACCCTCTTTGTTCGCCACCTCATTCCTCCTCAAGAAGACCAGTTTGCAGGAGTTGCAGTTGCCATGCGCCATTGCAGCAGCTGTATCTGACGCTGACAGCTGTGCATCTGATCTCCTATGCGGGAGGAGGGGGGTGGGGGCTGCCTGCCTGTGGCAGGGCAACACGCCGATTGGTGCCATGTATGCATGCGCGCCTCTTCTGCCTCTTGCTGCAAATGAAAGAGGGAAACATCTGGAAAACGACACAGCAGCGCATGCATGCTGAGATGCCGTCGCCAGTTATCCACCTGCTTCTTTCTATCACACGGCTTGGCAGCCTTTCCAGCAATGGTGAAAACCTCTGCACCAAAATAAAATGAGTCAATGTCCTTTTTCTCTCTCTTTTCTCTGTCATCCACCACCAAGACCTCCTCACCTCATTTTGCTTTCTCTGCCTTGATTCCTATTACTCGTCGCTCCATTCTCATATGTGATATTCTCTTTCCTTCTCTTTCTTTTACCCCCCTCCCATTCCTCTCTCTCTCACTAACTCTTGCTCTTTTGCCTTTCTTCATTTTCACCTCCCCTTCTCCATTCATCACACACACACACACACACACACACACACACACACACACACACACACACACACACACACACACACACACACACACACACACACACACACACACACACACACACACACACACACACACACACACACACACACACACACACACTCACAGGCTACAGGCAAACTCATATCCCTCCTCTCCATGCCCTCATGTCCCCCTTTTCCATTATTCCTCCTCCTATCATTCATACACCTGTCAGTCTCCCAGCTCTCTCTCATTTAACTGTTTGTGTGTCTCGCTCCTACTATATTACACCTCCACCCTCTCAATCTCCCCGCCTATCACAGTATTCAGCATAACATGTAAATATCATGCCACGTGGGGTTCAGGGTTACAGGTGCCCTATGAGAGGAAGAAAAAAGCTGCCCTATCACACCGACGACACACACACACACACACACACACACACACACACACACACACACACACACACACACACACACACACACACACACACACACACACACACACACACACACACACACACACACACACACACACACACACACACACACACACACACACACCTAAAACACGTCCACCCGTCACCCACTTCAGTAGCCTACCCCCCCTCCCCCCTCTCATTTCTTCCTCCTCGGGGCGGGCAGGGCTGCAGCAATTTTATGAACGGCAGGGCTGCATCATGACCGCGTTCCCACTCCGCGGAGTCAGAGCAGTCCCATTGATAAACATTCCGGTTGCTGCATTTCTGTCACGGAGCGTGTTGAGCAGCGGAGCATCACCACCGGGGGAGCGGCGCAGCGCGGCAGCAGAAGAGGCAGAGACAGCTGCAGTGAGCATCAACAACAGCCCCCGGTGTCGTTCACACCAGCGTCTAAACTGTTGATTCGATACTTGGACCCGGACCGGATCGGAACGCACGGAACTCTCCCGGGACAGACAGAAGAATCACCTGAGGGGGAACCAGACAGCTTTTTGCCACATAGATCCCTTGGGGAGGGGAGGCTGTGAGGCGGCGTCCTTAGCGGTCACTCACTGGCACATTACTGGATTTCTTTTAACGACTTCCATGAAGCGCCCGGACTCACCCATGGATAATTCTGGACGCTTCTCGAAATCACGGCTATATGCGAGACTGCAGCGGAACGGTGTGTGATGCGAACTATAAGCCGTGGGTAGTGTAGACCCCGCACCCCCACCGCCTTATCGACACCCCCTCCTGCGAACGGGACACGCAGCCTTGTTTCACTCCACGGGGGGAACATGTCCCGGGCAGCGGCTATCGCCAGCTCCCTGATCCGCCAGAAGCGGCAGGCGAGGGAGCGGGAGAAGGCGAATGCTTGCCGCGGAACTGGCAGCCCAAGCAACAGCAAAGGGACCAACGAGAAGCCGAGCAAGCTCAACGTGTTCTCGCGGGTTAAATTGTTTGGATCGAGGAAGAAACGGAAGAGAAAGCGGCCACCAGGTCTGAGAGTGCGGGAGAGAGAAATCAATAAGCCACAACCATCTCAACCATCTTCACCACCGCTACATCATCATCACCACCAACCAACCATTTTCTCTCTTCACTTGATCATCCATCACCCTATGAACTGCTTCTGTCTGTGGTTCAGGAGTTAACCCTGTTGCATGCCACAAGCATCCCATGTAAATAACTTTGTTTTGTCCTGCAGCAAAGCATCATGTAGCATCATGTGTCTCTGATAGCGGATGATGGAGATTCCAGAAAAGCAGGATCCTTATTTAAGCAGAAACCTACTTCTTGCTTCTCCTAACATCTGTACATTTGTCAATAATTGCTGTGCGCCACAGTGTTCAGGGCTCAGGGATCCAAATCAGGCCCTCAAGGCACAGTGATTGGAAATCTAAACTTCTCTTCCGCTGCTGGATTTAATACTTTCGATGTGCTCACATGACATTGATAAGGAATGAATGCAGCCAACGTGTCTCCTCTGCTCCCCTCTAGAGCCCCAGTTAAAGGGGATTGTGACCAGGCTTTCCAATTGCCAGGGCTTCCAGCTGCAGATGCAGCCTGATGGCACCATTGATGGAACCAAGGATGAAGACAGCACCTGCGGTAAGTCTTACTCTGGCATTTTAGATGAACAGAAAACCATATGCACTGATTTTCTTTAATTGCTTTTTGTGTAATCCACCTACAACTCATTATACTATTGAATTAATTATTTTGGCTACAATATGGAAGAAAATAATGAAACACTTCTATCACAATTGCCCCAAGGTCAAGGATGTTCAGGGTATTTCAATTTCTGAGTCTTCAAATTGCTTGTTTTATCTGACCAACGCTCCAAAACCAAAGCTACTGAATTATCTATAAACAGAAAAGTATCAAATCCTCACATTTGAGAAACTTGATCCAGCAAATGTTTAGTATTTTAGCATGGCAAGATGACTGAAACAATTCATCTATTATTACTTTCATTATTGCTGATGAATATTAAATCGTTCTACTGATTGATTCGGCAACCACATTTCAACTCTGAAATCAGCTTTAGAGAGGTCAAGTCACCATAAATGTGTGTTAGTCCAATTCTGGTAACTGTAATGAATACAGTCTTTAAAATGCATGTAAATGAATAGTTTTCTGTCCTGTTATAGAGAAATAGAAAATAAAATGTGTTCAAATAAAAATTGTTCTCTACAAAAATAGAAGAAATATAGATGAAGAAGCAATATTACTTACATTAGATTATTTTCTAACATGATGAAGGTTGATGAAGGTTCAATAACTACAGAGGTCTGACTCAGTTTAATTCCCATAGTCCCTTTACGGAGCTATCATTCGAAATGAGTTCAGATCCAATTTTGTGTTAAACTTTACCCTGTGGAAATCTGTCCGATATGTGAATTTGAAGTCCGACAGTCAGTCAACAACCTGTCAGGTGTTCAGTTAATTGGTGAAATGGTACATGTGTCTCCTCCAAAGGTCAGATGGAAATCTATATGTGTTCGATGTTGCATATTGAATCCATTAAATATCCACAGGATGCACAGTGCAACGGTCAAACCACATCATATAGGATACTAGGTTGAACTGATCCAGTGAACAGGTTTCCTCAGGCTTGCTCTATCTCATTCTCTAAATCTCTCTCTCTCAATCACTCACACACAGAGACACACACACACAGAGACACACACACACACACACACACACACACACACACACACACACACACACACACACACACACACACACACACACACTCGAACACAACCGTCCGTGCTTCAACCTGTGATTGATATGGCTAATTCAGCTCTGTTGTCATGGTGCAGACGGTAATTGCTCTCCTTTCTCGTGCGCAGTTGGTATTGCCTGCGTCGCACATTAATCCCTGCCACTCTTCAGGCCACCCAACTGTTGTTGTGTGCAAAGAGAAAGACGGAGTGTGTGTTCTTTAATTATATGATCACAGGGTGTGCACATCATGTTAACGCCTCCCACAAGAAAATCAATTGTCCGTGACTTGACTGGAATGAATGAAAAGATAATCAATGTAATCCACCATCTTCATATAACCACAGTCGTTATATAAAGAACACGGTTGGCTAAATGAATGTAATTAAACAATGGCCTGACTCAACAGATTACAATAATTATGTCCCTGCTCCAGAGCTTTTACTGTAGAAAAATATATAAATGACTTTTCTGCGGTTGTTCCCCTCAGTGGAAACTAAAAGGGGGGAACAAATGTACGATAGAACCAAAAATATTGTATGCTGAAGCTTTGAAACAACTGCCAAATCTTTTTTTAATTGTATTTTTTTTAACCTTTATTTATACAGGTAAATCCCATTGATACCGGAGACTCTTTTTCAAGGGAGACCTGTTCCCATTCCCACATTACCGTTCACACACACATTCATACACCGATAGCAGGCTAACTATCGATGTTCACATGAGGCAAAGAGGGTGAAGTGTCTTGCCCAAGGACACAACAACCATGACACAGATGGCAGGGCAGGGATCGAACCGCCAACCCTTTGATCATTGGCCGACCCGCTCTACCACCTGAGCCACAGTCGCCCCCAAATGATGCCTTCATGCCTGGAAATACCTTTAAATTGGATCAGACTGTGCTTTCAATAATCGTGCTGTAAATTTCACAAATAGACATTTTGAAAAGCTCCTTGAACCTCAACCTCAGTGCGAATGAGCCTGGGAATTTTCTATCTGCTCTGCACATTGAAAAGTAGCAACGACAGTCCTGACAAGATAAACCGGTTTAACCTTTCTTCAATTTCAGCTCTTTGAAGAGGATTTCTATCATTTTAAACTCACTGCCTTTGTGTTTTGGATGTGGCACTACCTTTTAAAATATGTGCATGTTGTAGACTCATAACTAGTTGTCATTAAGGATTTTTTCATTTTTGGTTCAGGCTCAAAGCTGCCTATGTTTTCAATGCTGAAGACTTGCAGTGCAACTGACCTTGGACTGCCAAATGTGTACCTGACCCTTGCTTTGCTTCATGTCATTCTCCCTTTTTCTATCCTGTGCTTAATGCTGGGTGCTAAATTATTTGTATATTCTAGTAGCCTTAGCGCCTGACTGACCTTGTAAGATAGCTTCTCTGAGGCAAAACGTAAGTGTCATCATACCAGATGCTGCATTGATATTGATGAGGATTTTTCTCTCTGTTTTTCCTCCTGTGTTCACTGTGTGAGTGCTTGTTTGTTTGCTGTGCGCTTGTGTGCTTGTAATCTGTGTGTGTGTGTGTGTGTGTGTGTATTTGTGTGGGTTTGTGTGTGCATACATAGCTGTTTTCAACCTGATCCCTGTGGGGCTTCGAGTGGTGGCCATCCAGGGGGTCCAGACCAAACTCTATCTGGCGATGAACAACGAAGGCTTTCTCTACACGTCTGTAGGTCCCACACTCACAGACACACTATCCCTCCATCATCATCATCATCATCATTAAGGCCCGTTAGAGACTAACATTTCTTCTTTGGGTTTGGATTTAGAAAGTAGCAGCTTTCAGTGTGACCAATGTCATTATCATCCTATCGTCACATCTATAGCTAAACTACAGTGAGTGCTGCCTCGTGAGTCAGTTGCCACTGGGTGTTATAATCCAGTGTCTGAGCGACCCTTATCTATCTGCTGATATTGTGGCTGCTCAGGATTGATTACAGTCTCTCTCCAGCCTCCTTTTGTTTATGTCCCTTAAGGGAGGATTACTTTGCGTCCATTTCCAGCAGCCCCTGAAATGTGTTTATTTGACATGTTTCCCTGCCAGATTTACACGTGCATCCCAACTGTGCATGTACTACAGGCCAGTAGGCTTTGTTGGCTGCTGTGTAGCGCTAAATGCCTCACTTTCCCGATGTTGATGGTGTGTGTGTGTTGAGGCAATAACAGATTTTTTTTTTTAAAGCAACACACACTTAGAGCAATCTAAACAAGAACACAAGGTGAATACATAAAAAAAATTACATGATGACGTAATAAGAGCCATGCTGCTAGGCCAGTGCAGGCTCGTATACCATTATATCTGGCTCAGTCCTGCCAGAATGCTGTGGGTTGTCTTGGCTCCAGGCATAACACTGATATCGCTCGTTTCATCTTCTCACCTTATATTAAATGCAGAATATTAACGCACAAAGTCATTTATAGATGCATACACACAAAGCACATTTATCATGTCTACTTGAATCTATTTGAAAATCGCTCGTGCACAACAAACTTAATTAAAATTCATAAAAAATTAATGCATGACGGAGTGTATGAATATTATTTCTGTATCTTTCCGTTTCCCCCGGCAACCCTGGGAAACCATCTTACTCACAGTGGGCTGGTTGCTATTCAAAGGGAGTAGCCGGTTGCTATGGAGATGCAGGAATAAGGAAATGCTAATGTCAGCTGTCCTAAGTTGATGCGGTTTGTCGTCGGGGAGACTTAGGCCCTAGCTGAGATAATGATTCAAAGAGGAGGAAGGACTGATGGATGAATACGCCGATGGCAATATGGAGGACGGATGGGACACTTAATGGGAGTTTCCTTCATAAACTCATAGTCTGTGACTCTGCTCCGAACTTGCTCGTCCCTTCATGCCTATTGCCTACCTTATCATCAATGGCCTTGCTTTTTCTTTGTTATAATATAATGTCACAATGTTTCCTTCCAAACCCCACAGGAACATTTTACCCCGGAGTGTAAATTCAAGGAGTCCGTGTTTGAGAACTACTACGTCACCTACTCGTCCATGCTGTACCGGCAGCAGGCCTCAGGTCGGGCCTGGTACCTGGGACTCAACAAGGAGGGTGGAATCATGAAGGGGAACCACGTCAAGAAGAACAAGGCCGCCGCACACTTCATACCCAAACCGCTCAAAGGTAGGTCTCTATGAGGGGAGTGGAAGCAACCAACTAGCCTTTTATGGTGGACTATGTTACTTTGGGTGTGTCAGAGAAGTGAACATGTTCTAAGGTATATTCTCATAACTGAATAAACAAACTTTTCTCATGGGAGAATGGGATCCCTGGAACGCTGTTTGAAGTTAGAAAGCTTCCTGAAAAGTTACTGTTTCACTTTTGTTCCGCAGTTTGGTTTACAAACTAAGTCCTACGTTTGGTTCCAGGTTCCTCAAAAATAATTTTGTTCTGATTTATGATGATAGAATTTTTGAATACTAAGGATTACATGTGGAGAAAATATGTAAACTAACTGCAGGCTCTGCAAATGCTAACAAATTCCCCTCCCCTGAAACTAGATAGTGCCTAAATGTTCATACAAGAAGTCTGTCTTCACATTATCAACTGAAGATGTACTGTTTCTCTGTACCAGTACCTTCAATCTGAGTTTATTACGTCACAACTAACTAGTCGCAAAACATCAATGCAGCAGAACTAGAGATATCTCCTTTTCTATTCCATGCCTTTTTTTTGCATTGCAACATTGCACCCTTGATGCAACTTGATCATGCTTGTTGTTTATGCTAGGAAAAGATAATGAATACTTCTTTTTTGTTCACACAGTTTTGTAGTGCTTCAAGGGCTCTAGAAAGGTGGTGTCCTCTTTTAACATGCTGTCACACTTATTTGATTCATCTGGACTTTGGAGATGTTTTTTTATGTTCTCAGATGAACTTGACAGTGGCCTGACATAATAAGGATATGTAGATATATAAAGGATATTTTTTTAAATCATTGTTTAGTTCATGATGATACCTTATATTTGTATGCATCATTACATCACAGCTTAAATCTCAGTTTAGCATAGAAGGAATTGCCCTTTGACTTTGGAGTCAAGAGTTTGTTCTAAAACCAGAATTAAATAACCTTAGTTATGGACGTGCAGGCGAACTCGGAGTGTCTTAAGTGCCTGAACAAGGCGTGCTAGTCAAGCATGGTTCAATTATTAATTGAATTAATGATTCTTGCCTGGTTGCCTTATCTTTTTGTGTGTGTGTGTGTGTGTGTGTGTGTGTGTGTGTGTGAACAGTGGCCATGTATAGGGAGCCGTCCCTCCACGACCTGACAGAACTCTCACGGTCAGGCAGCGGCACGCCGACCAAGAGTCGCAGCGCTTCGGCCATACTTAACGGCGGAGGGAAGTCGCCCAGCAACAATGACTTATCCTAGCCCACCACCCCTCTCACACACATACACACACACACACACACACACACACACACACACACACACACACACACACACACACACACACTCACCCACACAGATCTCAGGCCGACATGCCCACACATCAGGCTGGTGAATGGTAGGAGGAGTTGAGCAGAAGATGAAGGACATGAATGTGTTCTTGCACCTCACGGAGCCCACTGTGACTGACTGTGATGTAAATAAATCAAAGACAATCAATCCGCTGCTCTGGCCTGCAGAGGGACAGGAGCTGCCAATCTCTCCCCTCGACTACTTTACCTGCTGTATCATAACCACACAGAACGAGGGAGGGAGGCCGAGAAAGAAAAGTAGGATGGAGAGTCAGTCAGTCAGTCAGTCACATAAACAGACTGTTACAGAGAACCAAAGAGTATTAACTAACCAAGTTACTGCTGTGAAAAGGCAAATGGCAAGAAAGATTGAGAGTGACAAAGGAAGGAAGGAAGTAAATCTTTATCTATTCTACCGTATGCTATGTTTACACAGAGCTCATGGGGTTAAGTCATATTTTTCCAAATGACAAAACGTATTCCTTGTACACTCATGGCAGATCATTTGTTTGCATGCAGGTGCGCCTGTGTGTGTGTTTGAGTCTGTATGTGTGTGCGTGTTTGTGAGAGGTCAGGGTTAGTAGCCTACGTACTGTTCCTGCAGTAGGTTTGTAGTGTGTGTGGGCAAGCAAGAGTGAGTGTGTGTGCACGCATGTGTCTGGGGGGAATTTTACATTTTTCAGATCTGTTGTGTATTAGACAAACCTCCCGAGGGCTTTAGCTGATTGAAATAAGGTTTACTGTATATGCTTCCATGCTTACTTCTTACAAGCAATGCTGTTGTTTATCTTTCCGTTTGTTGTTGTTGTCCCTTGCTGTTTGTTTGTTTGTTGTTGCATGGAAGCTTGTGGACCTCTGCTCACTAGCAGCATGCCAAAGGTCCTTTTTTATTCTGGTTTTGCGTGTTCCTGACCATAGGAGAACACTAGTCAGCCAATAGTGTCATACCAGAACACTAGTGAAACAATGCGAGGGCGTCGGAACACTACTGGACCAATAGTATTGCATCAGAAAATAAGTGGACCAATGGTGTTGGACCAGAACTGGAACCGGTTTAACAAATGGGAGCACAGTTTAACTTAATATTTTGGTTCCTACTGTGGACAAACTAGAAATGCACTAAATAAACTCTTTCTTAAGAAGCTAACAGACTGTCTTGTCCCACTTTGTTCACCTAGGTTGATGGCATTTTTAAAATGCAGTAAGTCTTGTTTATGATATAAAACATAAAGTCATCAGTAAAGGGTTAAGAACTGTTGCATTGCTCAGGTGGAGAATGTCGCTTCATTTTCATACTTCCTCCTAATAAAGAAATAACTACAAATGTTACGTATGATAAGTATTGTAGGTTTTTTAGTTCTTTAAAAATGGTATTTAAAAAAAAGGATGTTAATTTATTTCTTGTGCTCACTCACGCCAAAAGGTTCCAACAGTTGCTTTCATTTGAGTTCTTTAAGTTCAGAGTTTTGATTCAGTTGGTTTCTTACTCTGAAATTAAATCCTGCCAAGAGAAGCTCCAGACTAAAAGAAAGAAAGAAACGTGAACATTCCAAAGAAAGAAACCAAATTGCACAGTACAGTAGACAAAAAGTTTCTTTATAAAGTAATCTTTTACTTACATGCGTGTGCTTGTTCATGGTCCTGTGACCAACAGGGGAAGCAAACAGGCATTAATCATCAAATGATTCTGCAAAGTGGGCCTGCTGCTAAGTTCAATTTACAAGACATTTGTGTACTCACAAAATACAACATGATAAAGTGCATAAGGCAAATATGAAAAGAAAATACACATATAATGGTTAAAAAAACTAATATTTTCACATTGCAACAATAAACATTTACTCGTTGGTTTCAGGAACAGTGTCATACTCAATATGCTTTCCTTATGGCTTAAATACACCTCACAAGATGTGGAATACTTCTGTCGCTAATATAGATAAATTAAGGTGATAATAATTTCTTTACTTTAGTTTTTTGGTATTTTATATTAATGTTGAAGTAAGTGATTTATTTAGGTTAATATAAGTGTTAAATCGCCCTTTATTCACACAGTGATCACTTATATAGTGTGTGCGTTTCATTAAGCCGATCTCTCAGTCACACTCTCTGCATGTAATCTGCAAATAAACTTTTCGGGGATCGCACTACTGATAACCAACCAGAAGAGAGAACGCTACAAACCGGCACCCGTCTCACTGCCGGTGTACGCGCAGAGCGACACATGGGTGAATGTGTATGCGCCTACAATGGCGGAGCAGGTAAAAATCTTTCCCAATGTCTGTTTTGTTGGTTTTTATCATGTTATATCAAACTTATGGATCTGAGATGATGCTAGATAACTTGTGCATTAATGTGGTGACGAGACTGCTAACTGCAGTCACTGACAGGAAGTTAGCTAAACTGACCATTCCGCTTACTGAACCTTTAACAAGTATCCTGTTGAAAAAGGAATTAAACGAGTGGGTCTTGGTGGGAAGTCTTGCCTGTAACTCTGAACTCACAGTGTTGATGAAGCACACTCTCCCTTTGCAATGCATTTCTATGAAATAATCACTTTTTCACTTTCTGCAGCCCTGTGCAAATGTAAACACACATGCAAACTCACACAAACACATAAATCATGTTCATGGTAATCCACATTAATACTGTAGTACTGATACATCAGTCAAGTCTGTCATATTAACAATGGTTGAGGCAGCACCAGCTTGCCTTTACTTGCAAATATTCCTCTTTTTCTTCAAAGGTAAGAGGAGGGAAGGTTGTGTCAGAGTATGTTTTTCTTCCTCCTTCCTCTATCTCCATCGTCCACTTCTTCATCTTCCCAGTGTCAGTCTGTTTTGTCTTTTAAACATGCTCCTGTTTCAGCTCAGGTTCTTTCACTACACACATCGATCTGTCAATCGGTTTAAGTTCAGCCTAGGTCGCCTTCTTTGACTCCCACTCCTGTAAAGCATGAGAGAGCACAAAGTGAGAAAAACATTTCTATCTGTCTTCATCACACACGCACACCCATAGACAGAGACACACACACTCACGCACGCGCACACACACACACACACACACACACACACACACACACACACACACACACACACACACACACAAGCACACACGCGCACACCCACACACACACACACACACACACACACACACACACACACACACACACACACACACACACACACACACACACACACACACACTACCTTTGCCTTCTTCATGACATTCCCCTTGGAGGAGGCGTAAAGAGACGGAGGGCGTTTACGAAGCTCAGATGCTGAGTTGACCGGCAGAGTCTCATTGTAAACCTTTTCAACCTTACTGCCCTGTGCCTGTCAAACAAAAACAGACCAACACAAAACACACACACACACACACACACACACACACACACACACACACACACACACACACACACACAAAAATACACATACACACACATACATACAAATGTTATATTTCTCGTGTGTAAAGGAAATGTTTTTTGGGGGAAATAAGCACATTTGCTTTCTTGGACTGTCTCTTAGCCAGGAGCACTGACTTCCTAGAATCTTGTTGTTTTTAGAGGTGATGGTCGGCTGATTTGGTTTAAGCTTTGTACTTTCAGAATCCACCAAAAGCACAGGGATAATACATAACTAAGGTAAATTCATTAAGGTATTTGTATGTCTAAGTTAAGTGTGTGCAACTTGACAAATGCCTGAATAGATTTCTACAACTCTTGAATTTCTCTTATCGGTTCACAGTTTGTAGGTTTTCTAAGAATGACACAGGAGAGCATCTTCACCTTCACACTGAACTTGGTGTCAGTGGGCGGACCCAGTGCTCCTCTAGCCAATGATTTCTTCAGGTTTTCTTTGACCTCTGTCAGTTTAAGTTCCAGCTCCACCCTCTCCCCCTCCTTCTGTTTACACAGCGTCTCCAGCTTGGCTAACTGCTCTTCCACACCGGGACCTACAAACACACACACACACACACACACACACACACACACACACACACACACACACACACACACACACACACACACACACACACACAACACACACACACACACACACACACACACACACACACACACACACACACACACACCAAACACTTATCACACACAAACACACACACACAAACACACTCTTAGTATTGCCGCGATGCTGAAGTCTACACAGTGCTAAACAGTGCTGTGTGTGTGATATGTCTCTGACCTGTAACACTCTTCATCTCTTCCTTCACCTCCTTCTTCTCTCTGCGTAGTGAAATCAGTACATTTCTTAACTCTTCCTTCTGCTTCTCTAGTTCCTCTTTCTGTGTCAGGTATCTCCGGGCGTCCTCCTCTGCACGCGTCTTACCGTACCGTGCATAGTGATTCACATCTAACAGAGCACATGACATGAAAAAATATCAGTTGAGCTTTTCCGCCTTGACAAACATTGTACGTTAGCTTGCATTTTGTATCATATACTTTAATGTAGGAAAGAGGACTCACTGGAGGCGTGTCTCTTGACGGCGGCCTGCTGTTCAGTTTTTTCAGAGCCCCGGCTGGAGAAGGACGCAGTACGTCTCACCTGTCCAGCTCTGCTCTCAAAATCTACGTCCTGTAGAAAAACATTTTTCAAATTTCTGAAACATTTCTAGGGCCTATTTTGTTTTCATGCATGTAAATGGTTAAAGCTATAAAAAGGAAATTAACATGAACAATTGAATCATTTAGCTGATCATCAATACACAACTTTCAAAGCATTAAACTTAAAGCATATCAATGTTTGATGGCTCCCAAATGTTGCCATGTTTCCTCACCGCAACACTTTCATAGACCTCATCATATGTCCTTGAGTCTGTGGAGGCGCTGCTGGAGGAAGTGGCAGTGGTGGTGGCCCAACTGAAGAGGCAAAAACAGACAGGCAGAGACACATGTATTTTCAGGATAAACAATAAGATGAAAAAAACCCAGATAAAAACATGGAGAGAAGCACAAACATATACATGTAGGAAGTGACTCACAGGAAGGAGTTTCTGGCTGCGTGCCGTATGTCAGTGAGCGTGTCCACGTCGATGTAGTCGTAGTGCAGCTCCTCGGGGAGAGTGGCGCTGCCGGTCTCTGCAAACAACACACCCAGCCAGCGGCCCAGATCCTCTGAACAGCTGGCCTGATGGAACACACACACACACACACACACACACACACACACACACACACACACACACACACACACACACACACACACACACACACACAAACACAAAGATATTTAGTAGGTGTGTCATCCCTGTGAGCATGATACCTTTCTGTCTCTTCTGTTAAATTAAGTTATCTTTATTAGTCAATTTACACGAGGCACATTGAAATTTGTCTTTTCGCATATCCCCTCTCAGAGTCAGCCATAGTACAGCGCCCTTGGAGCAGTTTTGGGGTTAAGTGCCTTACTCAAGGACAAAATGGTGGAGATGGTGGACACCGTACATGTAATACCAGTCACCACTAGTTGTAAAACCCTCCTGTCCGGTGCCAGGGATCGAACCAGCGACCTTGTGGTTACTAGTCGTCTACTTTCCTCTAGGCCATCCTACCACCCTGTGTCCACAATGATATGAAAAGCAAACCAATGTGAATGCCCCACTAGCTACACTATACAGCAGTTACCTCTAAAGATGCTAGTTCGTTGCCTCCCTGCAGAATGGAGAAACAGAAGGGATGTTTGGGGCCGAGGCCACCCGTCACCACCTCTGCTCCTTTGAGCGGCACCACAACTACCGGCGGCCGCTGGTCTCCGGGCTCCTTCTGCAGGTACAGGCTTCCTCCTCGCACCACGCACCAACGCTCCTTCCAGACGCCGCTTAGACACACACTGAGGTAGCCTGAGGAGAGAGAGAAAGAGACAAAGAGAGAGAGAGAGAAAGAGAGAGAGAGAGACACAAAGAGACAGAGAGAGATAGGAGAAATGTGAAAAGGAGTAAAGCAAAAAGACAGCAGACATGTAGAGTGTCTTTGTCTTACAATGGATGGAGTCAGTTTATATCCATGTTACTTGATAAACGTAACCTTTTCAGTCCATGTATTGAATAAGATTTTCCATAAATGACTAAAAGGTTAAAAGAAAATATAGTCTACACTCTACAACAAATGTTTCTGCCATTTCCTAAACATGTTTATTGTTATATATTCCAATCCTCAAAAGCATTGTAATGCTGCATCTTTACATTATATCAAATCGGAGTGTTAGGAAACGTAGGTACAGCCACTAGAATTGAAAATAAAGTTGCCAGAGGTTAAAAAAGGCCTAAGCTGAGTAAAATGCATTAGTAATGATGAACAAACCAATGATCTGGTTAGTGTTCACAAATGCAAATTGTGACTCTTTCATTTCTTCCAAAGAACACTGGCAATACAAAGTTGTATTGATGGTGTAAGAATTTAAGGTCTACAACAAGAATAAATATATTTTTTTCTTTTATGTTTTTATTGTTGATTTATGATAAACGCTGCACAACTGTAAAACAGGTCTTCTGTTCCAGTTTCATGTATATTTGGAAAAATTCAGCAGACTACAATTTTGAATTATATAACATACATTTTATAATTTTACATACACTCATTTTAGCAGGATGGCAAAAACAAACAACTTTTTGATCAAGGTGTGTCCTCACCACAGCGTGGGTTGTCATGGTGACCAGAAATGGAAGGAGGTTTCTTTTTGGAGAAAGTGATGATCCGATTGATTTTCTTGCCTGCTGCTCGGCTCATAGACCCCGTCAGCTCTGAGAAGGCTCCGCGCTTCCCCCTGACTAAAATCAAACATACACTGATCAGGCTGCTTGGGAGTGAAACCTAATATTATGTACAACCAATAATAATAAATAGATAATGTTCACTTATCACTGCAGTATGTCTATGTGTTTGTTTTACATTATTAGTCTTGATAATACTTTCTAATTATATTTAATCAATTTCATTAAAACAAAAACCTTCAAATGAAAACTTGAAGAGAATAAAAGGCTTCAAGCTAGGGACGTTCATGTGAAAACTCAATCCAAACCAAGTCAGGGCTCATTTTACTTTCTAAATCAAATCACCATGTATTGTACTTCATTTCAGAGAAGTCTTGTATCCATTCAACCCATCCCTAGAGTGTGTATGAGTGTTCATGTCACATGTACCAGGTGCTCTGTCCACCCTACTTCCTATGATGTCAGAGGGGGACAATCACAGGAAGAGGACAGGAAGGATGTCATATCTGTTCACGCCTCACTTCCTGTCTCTCCCTCTCTCTCATGTGTCTTTAGCGTCAGAGCCACTCGGTCAGTAAACAGGTTGAAAGAACATGACTGTTTTTGACCTTTATTCTGACCCAACATCAAGCATCCACTGGTTTATCCTTCCTGATTTTGTGGATGGACAAACAATAATAGTGTATGTGCTTTGGATCAGATTCTTCAAAAGTTGTGAGTGTTATTGTTAGTGTGTGTGTGTGTGTGTGTACACTAGTAGGGACTTGAGTTCAAGACCTTGATAATGAGGACATTAGCCTTTCATTGAGGTCAAAGGGGGGGATGAGACTTGATTTCACATAAAGGTTCTTAGGTCCTCCTGACCTAAGAAAATGATTTGAAATCCGCTAATATCCAGTATTAAACTGTGCACAACACTAATGTATCTTTAACATAGTACATTTTTATTAACAACACTAAGAATGTTGTTCATTCTCAATTATAGAAAAGGGGCTGAGAGAGAAATATCAAAAACTCGACAAAAACAGCATTAAGCTAAATAATTTAACTGCACCACAAACTAAAAATTCCAAGATAATCATGAAGATGAATCAACACATTTATAAAACACTTTAAACAATAACTGAAAATTAGAATTGTTTTAGATGTGGTGGTTGCATACATTTATCCATGTTTTGGACTAGTAGCTCCCCATGTTCATCATTTGCTGGACTTGACAGTATAGGTAGCTATTATAAAAGTAGGTCTGTATTAAGGGTCAAGTTGCCAAAAACTTTCCAATAATTGTTGTTGAGGCCTTAATCATACATTATACCCATAATAACATTCTCCTGATCAAATAAAGTTAAAATTGTTTGAGTGGTCCAGTTAAATACCAAGGATTTGATTTCAACCTCTCTCGAAACCAGAACCAAATCTGTAATCACTACAGAATGTGATGAAGAGGCTCCGACAACTGTATCACTGTGATGATTTAAACTGCAGTCTCATGTTTATTATGTTAAACATATAAGTCTGCTCTATCCCTCAGCTTGTGTCACTGAAATAACAAGAGTTACAATTGAATGAATAATTGCTGCCGGCTTATGAAGGTAAACCTACTGAGTGAGTCAGTGTAGTCCCGTCCTGGTCCCTGGGCAGTAGAGTGACTGTCTGCTGTTGGCCCGCTGTCTGTGTCTGATGCAGGCCGGTCAGACAGCAGCACCTGGCAAAGAAAAAAGTAGGAAAAGCATGTCAAATGACACTTAACATTATGGTTTATTGACTTTATGTATTTTTATAACTAGTTTGCCAACATGGGGTGTAACTGCCATGTCACCATGCATTCAGCTTGTTTTTCTCTGCGGCTGTGTGCCAAAACTTTGTTGAGGGTATGAAGCTCTTTGAAAACTAGCCAGCTAGCCAACCGCAATAATGTTCCAGCTTGAAACTACAAGCCAGAGGAATAGTTGTGTCATGCGTGGGCTGAAAGACATTCAAATGTAAACGTATAGATTCAGGAAGAAAACAACTCAAAGAAACAAAGAAATAGATATAACAGGAAACTAAAACTCTGACCCAGTGATAGGTAACTGTTATTTGAACAGAAAGTTCAAAAAGTTGAGTGAATAATTTATGGGGAAAATACAAAGAAATATAGCAGTTTAACAGGCTGCCAGTCAAAGACAGATGCAGATTCACAGACACAGACAAACACAAACACAAACAAAGACACAGACACACTAACACACACACACACACACACACACACACACACACACACACACACACACACACACACACAGACACATACACACACACACACACACACACACACCTTATCGAGCTCCAACTTTCTCTGTATAATAGGAGAAGTGGATTCATGCACTCCTTCAGCGTTGTTACTTTGGCTCCCAACATCTTGCACCACCTGGTTCCAGAAAAATAAAAAGATAAAAAATAATTAAAAAATAAAAATAATAAAAATGTATTGTCTTGTCAAGCATATCCCCCTGTATCGTCCCCACATTGTCTTCTGTCTCAGCATTGAGCTCTCTGATATAGTGAATAATGTTACCTTGAGCCATCGCTGGGCCTGCTCTTTACTCTGAACAGCCAGGACTAGAGCTTCGCCTCCAGGCAACGAGAAGCGCAATTCATGTCTCTTTTTCCGGCCTTCCTTTGGGACATAGATGACGTTGCACAGATTGAGGGGGAGCTCTGTGTGTGGAGTGCTCTCTTTGATACTCTTAAAGCACTGTCAAAGAGATAAAGTCACATTCAAGTACAAGTAGACAGACTTTGATCCACCACTTGATGCTATTTGATGCCATTTCACTTTTATAGTAAAATCTTCAGAGTTAAAATGTTAGTGTCAAAGCGGAATGGCATGATATTAAAATTTTACCTCTGATTTTTTTCTAACAATGTCATTTTAATTTTTGTACCTGGCTGAAATTAAATTAGTTATGCCATTATTACTACGAGCATTCCTTTGAGGACCACTTGTAACAGTCGTAATTAATGGTCTTGCAGAAATCCAACTGTGTTGGCCCCTGACACTCTTGAAGTGTAGTTAAATCTAGCTTACACCACATCTAAAAACTAATGTGTTTCCAGTTCAGTCACCTAAATATAATACATGCATAATGTGATTTTTGTTAGTGCTATTTGCACATTGAGAAGATGGCACTGAAGTGTCAGCAACAGTAGATAACATTTTAAAGTGTGCAAATTCTTTGCGATGATGCCACCTCTTTTTTCTGCGCACCTATTGAAGGCTATTTGGATGTGTTTTCTTTTTTACTCCAACTTATAGCCCAAAATAACACCAGATGTACTAAACCCTTTGGTGCGAAAAAACAAAACAATAACTTCTCAGTTTACCTGTAGCTTATTGTCTCGGACAACGACCAGCTGTTTAGCCCATTGGCCAAAGCGTTTCTTTCGCAGCAGGAAAGCACAGATGTGGCAGTCTCTAACCGGTCCGTCTGGGCTCTCTTCAGCCGTCCATCTCTGAGCCCGTCCCTTAGCCTCTTCATCCTCGTCTTCATAAGACTCGTAGGAGCTGCTCAGGGCATCCGAATCATTGTCTAGAGCACAAAATATAACATCAATTATTTGAAGTTACAAACTATCCAATCTTCATTTTCCATTTGTGCATGTGAATTGCTAGCGTGAACAAGTGCATGAGAAGGTGGACTCACAGGAGTTTTTGGGAGGTCCGTTTAGCCTGGTGATGGGGTAGTTGTTGTCTGCATCTTCATAGTAGGCATCCTCCACTGAGTTTCTTGAAGCTACAGGAGAATAGCAGAAGAGTCAAGATGGGATCAAAAACAGAAGATAAGGAGGAACAGTGATAATACAGTTGGTCACAATTATTTATGAGTGTTCAAATCTATATGTTGTGTGTGTGTACTCAACTGTTCATATTGTGGGTAAAGTACTGAGGGGTGGATCCAGGATCCAGAGGAACAGCCTCCTCATAGTAGTCATCAGGAAGGGGGGTGGTTGGGACGGGAGGGGGCGTGTCTGTTGGTGTCTAAGTGAGGTGAAAGTTAAACTGTTGATTGAAGTCACAAGGACAGACAAGGCCGATAGATAGACTGACTGAGTTAGATACCGCAGACAACTTACAGATTTTTTAGGATGAGTCTTCTCCTCTTCGTCTTTGTTCTCTTTCGGCTCAACTGGAGAGGCACTGAGCATGTGCAAATCACAGTCTGCTGGAACAACAGAGGGAAAATGTAATCATAAATACAATACATTGGTACAATACAGTTGTATGGTACTCTACATTATATAAATGTACAATGATTCAAAACAATCCTATCTACATCACACTGAACTGGTTGGAAGGAGCTTTGAAAGATCTACTCACCAAAATCCTCAAACAGAGCCTCCACAAAACTTGTGCCGTTGCCATAGAGACAGCTGTTCATGTAAACATCTGATCCATTGACTGTGGAAAAGATAAATTAGGGGGTTATAAATAAGATCAAAGTTGTGGTCAGGATTGTGGCCTATGCTAAGGCAAGGAGAGAAAGATCACCAGAGTGTACAGAGGCCCTTCAAATAGGCAAGTGAGTGTTCACAGTGAGTGTGTATCAATCCTGAACAATCTGCATTTATAGACAAATGAATCGTATGCAGACCTGAGTCAGGCAGCAAAGGAGCGCTGAATGGAGCTCGTAAATCTTTGTTCCAGGAGAACAGAGATTAATGAAGTCATAAAATGCGTGTGAAAGTTTGCCAAACCCCCAAGACTTTCTGAAGAGTTTTATAGTCAGCGAGAGAAATAAATCCTCAAAGTATTTGGCTGTAAAAATGAATGAATTGATGTGGAATATGCTAATCTGCATGAGTTAAACCCAGAGGAGTGTATGGGCAGTGCAGTACCGGTCCCTTCAAATAATCGGGAGGTTACGTTACTACTGTATATCAAGATGTTTTGTTTTTTTCTCCTTCCTCTGACCTCCTGTCATCATCCTCTTTACACTTTACAATTCATTATCCTCTTAGCTCAATCCTCCCTGACATCCTGTATTACCCCAGATAAACCAGGAGATATACTGGAAAGGCCTCAACAAGATTTGATGCTACGATAACTGTACTTTGTTGCATGCTTCTAAAGATGATTAGTCAACTGTATATTGTTCAGTGTTGTGCAGTATGGTTGCTCTTAAGACTTAGAAGTGGCCCCCATTGGGGCGCTCTGGTGGCGCAGTGGATGGAGCGCGTACCATATTGGCTCAGACCTCGTTGCAGTGGTTGCGGGTTCAAGTCTGACCCATGATCTTTATTGCAGGTCATCCCCTCTCTCTCTGCCTCCCCATTTCAACTCTGTACTATCGAATAAATCTCGAAAATGCCAGAAAATAATCTTTAAAAAAAAGCATATTTTAAAAGGATGTGCAAAAAAGACATGCTCTGTCCCTGTCTTAATAAACAGTGGCAGTGACCTTGAACACATTTCTCAACTCTGAGAAGCTTTGGCTGAACTGCTGCAAGTGTCACACAGTGACTTAATGTGAGGCAACATGCAGCACAGAAGCTGCAAGCACGCTTGGCCAAACTCCGCGAGACAAACAGAAGTAATCAATCTCATTTATAGCTGCAGCTTCAAACATTTCCTTGTTAGACTTAAAACAAGGTCATTAAATGTATTGGTTTGTGTTTTGTTCTTGTTAAATGACATTCTAGAACTTTCCTTGAAATCGGGTGCTGCTTGTAACTGATTGAGGTGAGAAGACTTCATTCAGGCTCAGTGAAAATACCAATTAAAAAAACATCAATGCAATGCTTTGAGTTTAATGCATTTGACCATATACAGTAAACATATATGTGAAAGTTGTTTTTGTGCTGTGCCCGAGTTAATGGAAACAATGTTATGTCAGATGTAAAAAAATACTTCAGCAGGAATGCAATTGGCAAACAAGTACAAAATACAAATATATTTGTATTATGCATCTGAAATACATATTACGATTTTGTACGCAGTCAATTAATCAGGTTTTGTAGGGTTTTTTCACATCTCACACTTAATGACCATGAATAAAGGGATAATAAATACAGAGCTGAGAGGTTCTATACACTGCGCCCTCCTTTACCTGGCAGTGAGTCCATGATGTGACGTATGGAGGCCATCTTGTCAGCGGTGGCAGGACTGACCGTCTCTTGGTCCAGCAGCTTCAGTAGAGAGCCCAGCTCGCTCACAAGTCGCTCCATCACCACTGAAAACAACCAAAAAATACAATGAGTTTTGCCGAGTGACAATATAATATTGCTAAGAGCACGATGACCCCATCATGGGAAAGACCCCACTGCAGACTCTAAACATGGTTTAAATACTTATGCCATTACAACATGTGCATCACATATCAATGTAACACATGTGTGCAAGGCCATGCAGGCAAGTGTGAGCAGAACTGGCAGTTGACAAGGGGCATGGAGTCAGTTTGGAACTCAGCTCGCCGCCTGTTGCGACAGCTGACAGGGAAAAGATATTTAGCGTCCCAACATATTGCCCTATTTATTTTGTCTGCCTCACAGTCTGCCGTATTGTGCAAAAAGAGTTTTTTCCCAGTTCCCTTGTCCCAGTGCATATACAAGTCTTACTTTCAATTTGGTAATTTCCAGCTTTCTTTGAAATAAACAACTGTTTGCATGTTTTTAACACAGACATCCTGTGTGTGTTTGTGTGCGTATTTTGTTGACCTTGACATTGTTCCAAACGTTCTGCCACACTCTCATACATCCTGCCGTCAAAGAAAGGAGGGAGGGAGGGGGAGAGTCAGAAAGAAAAGGATGTGAAGAGGAGGAGGGGGCAGGAAGCTTCCTTCCTTCAAGGAAACAGAGCCAAAGTAAAGAAGAGAGAATCTGTAGTTCCACTAGGAATAGAATAGGATACGGTTAACAAACTGAGTTCATTCACTTGACCGTTCATTCATAAGAGAGGCAGACATTTGACACCAGGGACATTTGTTTGAGTCTGCTTCTCTGCAGTCGTGTAATGGACTGATAATGACAGTTCATTAAATAACTGGCTGTTGGCCACTCTTAATACGATGAAGTGTTATTCCTGCCGTTGAACAGGTGGGGTGAATCAAGCCGCTGACCCTGGAATAACTTTTTACAGTTTGTGTTTCAGTGGAAAGTTATATTGTCCCACGGTGGACCACATTCTCTTTAAGTGTGCAGCTCGTCTCCATGTCGCCAAGACATTTTTGTTTTATAATATATATATAATTCACGTAATTTCACCCAAAACACACAAAAAAAGTTGAATCAGTACTTTGGACAAATAATGCATACGTGTCTTTAAGCCACTGTGCTGTCCACTGAGAAAAGTAATCTACTGTGACTCTTTGACCCCTTGTTTTTCTTACATTCTAAACTCTAAAAAATGAATACCATGACCACGTAAGGAAGTTATGTGCCAAAGCTAGACAAACTGCCCACTTCCTCTGTGGTGATGTTAATGTAAAACAATGCAAGACATAAAGTGTCTAGCATCAGTTAAATATAAAAGCTTTGCTTGAGGGTGAAATACACTGAAAAATAATTTTCAAAGAACTTGTACAAGGGTTGAGTAAAAACTAGCTCAAAACAGTCCCTTCTTTGAGTGCAGAGAGAGTGAGACTAAAGCCCTCGCTCTCCCATATCCCCCCCGACAATACTCCATTGTCTCAGCAAGGGCCAAAATTAGACGACCACAATGCTCTGCAAGACCAGAGCAAACAATACAATGTCAGAAACTCCAACAAAAAACAAAACAGGAACTTGCAGACACACAGGAACACACACACACCACACACACACACACACACACACACACACACACACACACACACACACACACACACACACACACACACACTGTCTAAGAGGGGCGTGATGCGACACAGCTGCATCGACTCGATCCATGGGCATTCAGGGTTACAGGATATATCTCCAGCAGCTGTGTGTGTGTGTGTGTGTGTGTGTGTGTGTGTGTGTGTGTGTGTGTGTGTGTGTGTGTGTGTGTGTGTGTGTGTGTGTGTGCGTGCACGAACATTATTTCTTCGCCAGCAGCTGTGGTTTCCTGTCTTAGCTGTCGACAGAAGCTTTCTCTGCGCTCCTTCCTGATCTGGACTCTCTCCTCCATCCTCTCGCTCGTCCTCCCACTGTCCGCCCCTCTCTCTCTTTTTACACTTCCCCTACATCCTGCTTTTTTTTCTTATTTTTTTTTGTCCCAGCATCCTTCCACTGTGAACTCTCCTTACCGTCTCTTTGTTCACACTTGAGCTTCCAAATATTTTGACACGATCTTCAAGTTTATTGGCCGTCTTCTATTGAAGAAGCTCAGCTGATCGTTAGTTCAATTAAAGATCATTTGTACTTCAGTTGGAAAAGGAAATGTTGCAACACGGGCTAAAGAAACACACACACACAAACACACAATGTAATCAATCTGAGTCTAAACAAAGCCAGCATTGGGCTGATTGAGTTTAAGACTATGGGCCTGTGGTCTATTTTCTAACACAGCCATTGCCAGCTATTCATTTGCTCTCTCTCTCTCTCTCTCTGTCACTTTTTCTCCTTCTTATTCTCTCAGGGGGATCCGAGGGTTCAGAGGCTGAGAATCAGCTGTTCTGGAGGCCTGTGGTCGGTCTCACCCACAGAGGGATCTTTGTAACCCCCACACACACACAAACACACGCAAACACACACATGTGGCCCTAAGCACAGATTTCCTACTTGAATGTTATCGCTGATGGACACGGACATTCACTTAACTCACAGAGAGCCTGCGCACGCAGACACACGTACGCACACACACACACACACACACACACACACACACACACACACACACACACACACACACACACACACACACACACAAACGACACACATACTGTGAATTATGGTCATCCTATACAGAGCAGACATAGTCACAAGAGTACTTTGGAGTAATGTGTTTGTGTGTGTACTTTTTGCACGCATTTTTGTGTGTTTCCGCAGACCGGTCAGTCATGAGACGTGAGCCATGCGACTCTCATTTGAACTGATTTGGCGTTGTTTTGGTTGCAGCTGGGAACCAAACAACTATCTGCTGCTGCTGTTTATCTCACCACATAATGCTAAGGGCCGTAGTGGTGGAGGGGGTGACTTCTAACCTGAGCCTTTCACTCCCATCCATTCCACGTTTAAACAATCACTCACACCACTGCAGCGCCAAACTCCTCCCTGACTAGCCTCTCCCATCTAAACTATGCCTCCTGTAGGGCTAGTGGAAACAGATATGATGACAGCGTTCAAATGAATCGCTTGTTGTTTTCATGAATTTTGCTGCCTTGAGGCACATGAGTTTCTTTAACAGGAAAAGTCAAAATGTATTTCTGCAACACAAACAACAGCTTTTCATCATGCCCTTTTTCTAGTTAAGAGAATGTCAAGCCTACATATTGTTCTAGCTGCTGTCTTTTTGCACTACAGCATGTGTCGCGTCTTCCTGCCTCCCCCATACTCCCAGAGGTTGAGGTCCCTCCAGATCCCCCACTCTCCCTTCTTTTCTTTCTCTCCCTCCCTCTTTTTCTGATCCTTTGCTTTTAACTTCCTTTCCCTCATCTGCCCTTGTGGTCTCTTCTCCAGACACCCATCCTCTTCAGACAGGGGTCAGGGTTCAAGCCTTGGCGGCCCCAGCAGCTCCCTCCCGAGACAAAAGTCTACTTGAGAGATTGAGCAGCATCCCACTCAATGGATGTTTTCTACTGACAACAGTAGATGGTGTCACTGCTGCTGGCCCCCGGGGAGAGCATTCGGTCAGACACTTTCAAAAAAGTCCCTACCAGAAGCAAGCTGGCAAGATTTTTGAAAAGAAACAGCTGTGGGGGGAAAGAGTGGAGGGATTCCATCTTTTTTTCACATTCTTTCAGTATCTTATCACTTTCCTCAGATAGTAAATGACGAGGAGACACTGGAACCAGATGGGGCATTAAACTGGTGTAGATAGATAGAAGTAGCCGTTCATGTTGGTGTGAAAAAGAATTTCCCTTTTCCCAAATGAAGTTTGACATTTTGGAAAATAGGCCTATATTATGCCTCCGCGAAGGCGTTAACTGCCGGCCTACGCATAATGTTTTCTAGTTGTTCGAGGTCCGACTGTCTGGCCATTCCTGTGAGTGCAACATCTCATGAACACTTTATGAGGGATTTTCTTCAAACTTTGCACAAATGTCAACTCTAATTCAAGGATGAACTGATTAGATTTTGAGGATCAGTCAAGGGTCAGGATCCCTGTGACCTTGCATACTGTGAATGCAATATCTCAACAACGCGTTTGCACATATGTGAACTCTAACTCAAATGAACCGATTAGATTTTGGAGGTCATTTACTTTGTTACCTTGACCTTATATTTCGCAGTTACCTTGTACCATTGTTTCTAAGGAGCTTTACCTTCTTTAAAGCATTGCCTACCACCACTATATGTTCAATGATTATGCTGTATCGGCATATAACAGCCAGGCGATATTTCTAGTTTAATATCTTGGAGTGTTAATATATAAGTTGATACGAAATCTATTTAAATATTGTAATTTTTTTAAATGAATCGGACGTGCTTTAATTGTATTGGATTGGTAACTAACATGATATACAGACACAGACTATAATTTGTCTATGTTTTGTTTTTGTGTCTGACCGTGATACGCAGGAGTGACACGTTGGTGATGATGACGATGATAAAACATGATCCAGTGTTTCTCCTCTGTTTGGTAGAGTTATCAGCATGTCAGCTTATAGTTTCTTTCTAAACCAGGCCAACATGGGTGACGTGTATTTACCTGCTGCTTTGGAGATCTCTGTCACAGCCGTACATCTCACTTTAACTCATAGCAGGATGACAGAAAAACCAAAAAACAGTGAAAAGGGGTTCACACACTACGCCCATGCCCTTTGAAACGTCACTTACAATGAAATCAAGAGAGAGAGCTGTGGACTGTCTGACTGAAGAGAAGGGGAAGAGGGGGGGGGGTGAATGGAGGATCACTGGGTGAAGAGGAGGAAAAGGGAAAAGGAAATGTAAGAGAACCATGGCCAAGGTCAAGGCTTGTGACATGTTAAACAGAGAAGTGGTGTGACAGCATGTGGGAGTGTGCAATGTCAGTATGTGTTGGAGGGGACATATCAATCATTTAAAATAAAACTGAAGATTGTCTTAACATTTTTCCGTGTAGTTCTCTTATTAAAGCCTATTTTTCCACACCACCTTTTTACAAATTTCTAATTGCGCTATTGCCCCAGAACACAATAATCAATTACTCCTGTTTTCTTTCCAGAATAGTCACCTGATTGTGGTATGTATAAGAGCTGATCCACTAATTGAAACAATTGGAGGCTGATCCGGGGTTGCATTTGTGCTCATGCTTTAAAAGGTGGCCGTAGTTTTGACCAACAACAAACTTTACTACATTTTGTTTCTAAAATTAAACTAAGCCATTTCCTTCCCCTCATTGTAGCTTTATTGTGTAAATTCATACCTTGCCTAAATAATGGGCCTATTATGAGACCAATTACCGGTTGGCAACATGATGGAGTGAATGCTTTTCCTACTACTGATTTTCCTCCATAATAGTCATTGTTTAGGCTTAACATAATCACCCTTTGCCAGATTTCCAATTCAAGCCACTGCTTCATCACCTGGTGTGTGTCACATAATGCAGCGTCCTGTTTGCTAGCCTTGTAGCCTGAGGGCTTAGAAACAGAGCAGCCATTCAACCTCTCTTCCAGCAGCGCTGCTTCCAACGGGGCATTACTCTGTTGGTATCAGGTTGCATCACTCTACCTGTAGTAGGCCTACTACAGAGCGAGCATTACCTCCTCCATCCACTCGCGCAGCGCACCAACAGGCGTGAAGGTGTATGACATCACTCGACCGTTACTACTACAGAGCGCGAGTCGAGATGAACTCACAACGGTCCTTCCCTCCGGTTTAGTTAAGGACAACTTTTAATAAAACTCTACTGTTTTTAATTGTTAACTGTTTCCTATTGCATATTCAAAGCTTTAAGTGACACTTACGGTGACTTTTTAGTTATATTGTGTGAAATGTGTCCATTTATCTCGTAGACTTTTCAAACATGTAGCCTTTGCCTTCCCATTTATGGAAGCTTCGTCCTCCATAGGCTTACTACTGTAAAGTTACTGTAGCTCTTTGTAGCGAATACATACGAACATGTGAAGTTAAAAGAGAGCGACTGCTACTCACCACTTTGGCGTTTGGAGTCCATGACGTTCAATTTGAAGGTTTATTTCCTGTAAAAATCCCGTAGTTGTTTCATTGAAAACCGACGGTTCTTCACACATGAGGCGTGTTTGCCAAAGACACAACGGTACCCTGTCAGCCTCCGTGCGGCCAAGTGAGTCAGAGTGGCCGCTATACTTTATGGTTTGACTCGGCAGCCGCTGGTTCATCATCCAGCGCTCCGCCGGGTCCTAGTGCTGGTCTCAGCAGTTCTGCCACACGTTTGTACTAACCAACTCTATAGAGTAACATAGGCCTAATGAGACCACACTAGTCCTCACAGCTGAGGAGATGTCATTCCTTAATACCCCAATGGGTCAGTGGTAGAATTAATATGAGGCACTTAACTTGAGTATTCCTATTACGTGCACCTTTATCGTTCTATTCCTACCACAATTCTTCTCCACTACATTTATCAGACAGCTAATGTTACATTGCTAAAACACACATGATGACCTGATAAAATATGATGCACTTTTATAGATTAAACTACTACTACTTTCATCATGTGTGATCAATTTGTTGCTACAATGTGATATTGCAGCATTTTCTATTTAAGGATTGGAATACAACCACTTCCACTGCTGATAACTCCCAGTCAAGTCATATGGTATGACTTCTTGATAATGCTGTATTAAAGAAGCAGTGATGAGTAATTGATTTCCAGTGAACTAATGACAGATTACAGTAAGGCACAGAATTAAACTACAATACATTTCACAGGTCTGGACGTTGTTGGATGAATCAATTGAATCCTTCCCAACAATCATCATTAACATCCAAGGTTTATTAAAATGAATAATAACAAAGACAATAAATATTACAATGGTAATGCTTGAATGATTTGTGTAAGGGCAGGGTGTCATACTGTATGGAATGTAAAGCCCACTGAGGCAAATGTCTATTTGTGATATTGGGCTATACAAATAAAACTGATTTGATTTGGTTTTATTAATTCTGATGGACACACAGCAACCTGCCCGCCTGCCCGCCTGCACACGACACACACACACACACACACACACACACACACACACACACACACACACACACACACACACACACACACATACAATGTAATCCAGCAGCAATCTAATTCCTGAGCTGCGTCTCGAGTGCAGCTTCAAGTACAAATCGACAAAAACTTTGATTTCTTTAAATTAAATAGGTGAAATACATCTATTTTATACTGTGTGTGGTGTTAAAACCTCAGTTCAGAACATTACTTCGATCTCTGAGCTCTGAACTATGACAGATAATCCACATTGAACCTTACAACCACATCCTATTTAAAAAACCACACTGTACAGTTCGCATGTCACTAATATGGCTTCAGAAAAACTGGCATCAAATCAAACACGTACCAGTGTTAAATCAAAAAGAAAACAACTTTTGGTTTTCAGTATGAGCACATAATGAAAACATCATATGCATATCATGTTCTAATAACTATGTCTCTTGTCATGTGTTTGTGTGACTAAAATGGATCCTTTTAGACTCAACATGTGGATACTTTGTCTTTCTTGCAGCTTTTTTACTCCCAAAACCGTCTACCTCACGTTTATGAATTCAGTATTGTATCAAGTTTATCAGCTTACAGTCTGTCAGGTTCACTATCAGGCTGTCACTCTTGTGCCCTGTGAACACACTGCCATCTGCTGGTCTGAGTGGGGGAAGGCAGCTTACTCCTCCCTCTGCATGTTTACATTAATCTCTCTTAAAGTATCAATGTTCTCCTTACACCCCTGCTTCCTCTCATTTCATTTTTTTCCCACCTTGTTGGCGTTTGGTTCACTTCATATATATTGCTTAAGAGGTCCAAGTACACTCTATTTAAAGCGCGCTAATATTCAGTTGGCCAACAGTTCTGCTCTGGCCATCTTGCCAAGAGAGGACAGACTTTTACTTTATTCAGTTCCTCGTCCTCTGTGACACAGAGTCAATCTGGGGTCACCATGCCTCTCTGGAAGATGCAGCTTTTCACAGCACACTGTTGGCAGTGGTCCTGAATTGGGTTAGACACTTCTGATGACTTTTTCTTTCTCAGAAGAGTCGCACCTGTTTCTTCAGTTCGTTCTTTTTCCACTGGGCTAAGCAATCAAAGGCAGACATGGCCATGCCAAAGACTCTGTAGAAATCCTCTGGTGAGAGGTGACGCTGCGAGGAGAGAGCAGACAGAGAGTCAGTGTCTGTGTCCAACTGTGTTCCAAAGCAAAATATCTTGACAACTGATCATGTAAGATAAGCATGGAATTCACTGTGAACATGTTTAAGCTTCACATCAACAGTAGTATGGCTCTTTGAATGGTAAAAACACCAGTACACTATTCATTATTTCCAAGATATTGTATTGTGTAATACAATTAACATTGCAACCTCCAGAGCCACTATAAGCTTGGTAATAACTTCCATTTCTTGTTTTTTTATCTCTGTGTCTGTGTTTTTGTCATCTCAGTTGTGCTCTATTAGACCGTTATTCAAGCAGACTTTGTCAAAGAGTTTGGTCCTGTAGCGAATTTACCTCCAGTCTGGCGCGGTCCACATCCCTAGGGAGACGCCCTCTGACTGACACTATTAAGGATTCATATGGATAGATCTAACAAACATAAAGAAAGAAAGGCATTTTTCTTTAAATCTCTGTCACTCCCTAGTGGCCACATATAGCACTAACAACTATGACAGCAGCTAAAAAAAATTGATAATATTATTAATTACTCTTTTTAATTTGCAAAAGTAAGTGTTTAACAGAGGAAGATATTAAGAGAAATCTGATTTTTTTTTTCTAAAGAAAGAAAGAAAGAGAGAAAGAGAGAAAGAATATATTTTAATCTGAAGTTGATTTGGCTCAAGTCAAGTTGGTGTCACTGAGTGAGATGGCTTCACCATTCCTAATGAACTTAAAAATGGACAATCATCCTCATCTATTATCTACTGACCCAGACCTTTCACTGTTTGCTCAGTTTCAGTTCGTTTTAGGGCGAGCATCTTACCTTGTATTCTGAAATAAAGGGAGAAGAGAGACAAAACAGAATTAATTGTGTAAACGGCTTGGTTCATCGTCACCTCTTTCCCATTACAACATACTCTCTGAATAACATGCATCAGTAGGGGAAGTCAGTCAGGAGAAAGCTACAAGAACTGGGGATTAGCAGATTTGAGCTGTACAATAGGCTTACCTCTGATCTGCCAATTAACTGCATTACTGCTGTCATACTGGTACTGATCTGCACCCGCACTCCCAGGCTGCCACAACACAACACAACAAGAGCCGTTTAGCAAACATGAACTAAGAAGACATCTTTCATTATTTTATGATAGAAATCTTAAAATATTTTATCTATCAAAAGAGTATTCTGGTTAATAACTGATCACTCTGACCAATAACATAATATCTTTGTTTTTGGCTGTTTCACTTGGCCTAAAGGAAGTAAACTGATACAAATGAGTTTCAAAGGTTTGTTGACAGATGAAGGACTGCGCCATAGCTCACATTCTAGTGATTGACCATGATCGTCTAATTCTCTCTCTTTTTTACTCTCTCTCTCTCTATCTCTCTCTATCACAAGTGTACACAACCAGTAATCATGATGGCTCACCCTGTTTATTCCATTTCTGCCGTAGCCTGGCAACGAAGACGACTTGGCAATGTATGAGTCTGGAAGGACAAATATAAACAAACAACCATGAACAAACATGCAATGTATGCACATGAATAAAAAGTTGTGATAGGAGCACAGTACCTCTATGTACAAAAATATGAAGATTGGGAAAAGTGCCATGTCGACCATGTAAAAATATCACATTACAAGTAGAAGCCCATCATTCAAAATACTACGGAAGTTAAGATACAGAGGTATTACAAATCAGCAATCCTCAGCCAGTTGTATTTAAGGTATTAAAGTAAAAGCCCTGTACTGTAGCCCAGTGGTTCTCAATCTAGGGTTCTGGACCTTCCAAAAGCTCATAAGGCAAGGCAAGGCCAGTTTATAAATATAGGACATTCGGCTCTTCTGTCACATATTGTAATTGCTTGATAAACCTCAAGGCTAATGCTGCCTTCAGAAGATCCACCTGACAGCCTCTTGAGAAAGACATATGGCTTTGATCACACACACAGATTGCTAAAATCAGATTTACTTTGGAAGCATGATTATGTGTCAACAAACGCCACTCTCCTAGGTGAGGTGCTCCTCTCCTATTACATTCTCCCCCTAGGAACAGATAAATAAAATGCCACATTTACAAGCCAACATTTTGGAGGGCTATTATATTATTGCTAGCCATCAGCATCTTATATTTTAATATAAACAGCCTACCACCATTACTGATAACAGGAATCTTTTTTCACACATCTTTGCTTTTGTGTTCATTCCTCCAGCACAACCGCATCTCTCTTGTAACCATCGGTAACCAGTGGCATCAAAGCATCCCTACTGGTGTGCACTGCGGCAGCTGCAGCAGCAGAGGGCAGTGGAGTCAAACCGAGCCCAGCCAGTCATAATTGTGTCCCTCCACTATCTTTTTTACTTCTACTTTCCCTTGTGATTAATTCACTATTTCCATGTCATGCCCTCATCATTCACCCCTCCCTCCCAGCACTCTGTCCCTCCCCAACTACCGCTTTTCTCTCCATGTCAAACTTTTCATCTCCTTCAGTCTTTCTCTCTCACTCGCTCTCTCTTGTTCACTGTGGTGTTAAGGGAAATTAAATAACACTGCCATGTCAAGAGCCAAAACGAAACAACACAATGTTAAAAAATACCGGTGGCAGGTGTTTTGTGAAACTCTAAACTTTTAATGGATTTCTCAACTGCAACTCTACATCTTTGTCTATCTCTCGCAACAACAAAATGAAGACACAGTCTGATTAGATTAGTAATGTTGTGTTTCTCAAATTATAGTTGATACATGAGGATGTGCCCTGATGCCACAAAGTCAGAAAACTGCTAGCCCAAGCATGCCATTAATTAAGGGGGCTTTGAAGGTGTTTTTAAAGTACAAGAGCTGGTTTATAATCACTGCTGCCGTTTGATACCCCAATGTGTAAGGTTTTGGAGAAATTTACTAAATAGTCGGTCAGTCACTCTACTATTAACTGCATTTCTATGGCATTATATGAAAGTGTTACTGCATTTACATCCATCCAAGAGCAAAAAAAGAGAGATGGTTAAAAGAAAACACAAGTTTTTTTTTTTTACAGAATGCAGCTGCATGACAGGCATTTATAGGCCACGTTTGAGTAATGTGATCACACAAAACACATCTATCTTTCCAAGTAGCATACAAACGTAGCGTGCATGTGTGTTTGTTGTGAAACAGATGGCTGAGGGGTTCAGGTTAGTGATCCCGGATCAGCGCTGGCTGCTAAAGGAAAGCTGATAAATACACAGGCCTGAGCTACAGCGGCCATTCATTCATCTTCCCACCTGTAACCCAAATTAAAAGACAGTGTGCGTGTGTGTGTGTGTGTATGTGTGTGTGTGTATGTGTGTGTGTGTGTGTGTGTGTGTGTGTGCGTGTGCATGTGCGCGTGTGTGACTGGATAACAATCTCCCACTTCAAAGCCTGCCACCGTCACGGCAGAATGAAGGGGGAGAGGGAAGACGGTCCGCTATGTGTCGCTGCCGTCCCCCCTTGAGATGACCTCAGTGATCAAAAGACACTGATGACGTGCTCACCACTGTCTGCACTGTAGACCGAGCTGGGAGCTGAAGGAACAACAAGAGGGAGGGGATTGATGGATGGATAGACAGACAGAGAGAAGGAGAAAAAGACAGGTCAAAACTATATCGATAAACCGTTTTAATTTTTTATTCAACTGCTTAGTCTGTTACAACCTTTTTTACCTACACAGTTTATGTCATGTTTGTATTGTATTTCTATGTTTACGACCCCAGGAAGATTAGAGGTACATCCATTTGCTTGAAATGGGAACCCTTGAATAAAACAAGAGCAGTTATCATATTCATTTGAATAACTTTTACACCTTGGAAATCCAAAATCTCAAAGTCATGACTTGAGCACCATAACTCTGTCATCCTTAATAAATTACATTCATTTAGGACTTTTTAATTGACTCAAGTAACTTTTAAAATTTTTAAAACATTTTTATTTGACCTTAATTTAACCAGGCAGGTCATTGAGAACAAATTCTTATTTACAAAGACGGCCTGGCCTATTGACAGCGTTATGGTGTGTGCGATGGATTCCCCCTGAAACTTTGTAAGGAAAACCCTCCAGTTACGATTTGCTGGAAAACCTAATGAGAAAACGTCTCCAGAATCTAACTAAAGAGTATGGGAATGCATTAATACTTTATATTTTACATCCATACAGCGCTGTGTATAAAAATGAACACCACTAACAGATCACAAAAAAATCAAACTTGACAACTGGAACAACTCGGCTTCTCATGAAAAAGATCATCATTTTGATGCATTATGCTAAAACACATACACTCACCAAAGTTCATTTTAAACATATACTGTATTTTATATTGGCAGCAAACCAGTGGAGATGATGAAGACGACAAAGAAGAGGCTGAACGTAATAAATAATTTTGTTATTATGAGAATGCATTTTAGTGTTTATCTGTAAACATGCACATTTTGTGAGGCTGTGTTAAGAGGGGTGAATAAATGTTCTGCATAGTAAAAAAAACAGTAAAATAAGAGAGTTAGTTTTCAGTGGGAGGAATATAAAGAAGGTCAGCTGTTGTGGGACATCTATAAAACATCAGCTGTGTGAAGATATGCCCCTGACAGCATCAAAACATACAACCTACACATCGTATAAATTATGAAGCAGCATGGGCCCAGCCATGCAGCACTGGGCCACTCATCTTTAAAATGCCTATGTGCATCCACCAGCTGTATTTTTTAATTAAGTTATTTTTTCCAAAATGTAAGTGCCATTAATAAAGTATAGAGTATACAGCGATGCTAGCATGGTTTTTGTGAGGCACAGCGGTGCTTGGAGCTACATGCTAACAAACGCACTTGCTCACAATGACAATACCAACATGGGGATGCTGAAGAAAATTGCTGTTACAAATTTCCATAGGGTAACATGACTGTGTGCCAATTATGTCCCAACCAACTTTGCCATCTAACCTAAAGCAGGTGAGGCAAACGCAGACACCAAGTGTGGATTATTCAGTAGTAGTTAGACATGCCGGCATTTCTGAATGAACCTCTTAGATGAGCACAAACCTCTCAGGCCTGTTCCTTATCAGTGAAATAACAGCAGACACCATAAACCCACAGTGATTAACCACCATATCCACACTACTCTTGGTCTGACCCTCCTGTGCACAAAGCTCATCTCTCTCTCTCTCTCTCTCTCTCTCTCTCTCTCTCTCTCTCTCTCTCTAGCGCTCTCTGACCCTGATTTACCTCTTAGCTCCATGTCATACATCTTCTCTGAACAGCTCCAAATTGCTTCCCACTCCCCCACACCAACTCTCTTTGATTCCCTCTTTCTTTTAAATTCAATTCACCCTCTTAGCCTCATCCGCTCTCTTTTCGTCTCTTCTGTTAAAGCAGCCTCTCTTTTATTCCCATTTGACCTACACCTAATCTCTCTCTCTTTCTGAGTCTCTCCATCTCCGTCTTGCCCTCACACATGCTGAATACAATGAGGAATGGAATCAATGGGAGAGTTAATGCACAAGTGGGGAAACTACCCCGACGAACACAGCTAGCCCAGTAGCACAATAAAAACACACATTCTTCCTCCTATAAAGGGGGCAGAATAAGCATTACCATTATCCTAAATTAAAATGTATCCTCCTTTACAATGATTCCCACTTTTCATTTGCTTTCAGTACATTTCAAGATTTCAAGTACAGTTTAAAAAACTGTTTACAAAGATCAGTCACAATGGTTTTCTCTAATCATTGTCTGGGGCTTAAACTACAGACTTAATGGGAAACTGATATGGGAAATGGGTATTGATAAACTCCCAGAGTCTGTATCATTAAAGCAGCAACTCAATGACCATTTTCATGATAATGACCACTTCCTTAGTCTTCAAGGTCTTCCATCAGAACATGAACGAAAACCTTCTAATCACATTACAGCTCTACAAGACCATTCAGCAACAGCTTCATTGAGATGGATCATTTTCTTGGGCATGTTTCATGTCCCTGCCTTAAAAGTTGGATTAATGCCATCTTTCCAATCCTTTATTCAACCAGGAAATGCCTTATTGAGATTTAAATCTCATTCATGGATGGCAATGTTGGTCCACCGCTTTGGTCCAAATGTAAATATCTCGACAACTTTTTGATCTGTTGCCATTTCATTCATTGGGATCCCCCTCGATTTACAAGACACACAGCAGGATTAATTGTCTTCACTTTAGGGATACATTTACTTTCATCTAGTGCCATCATCAGTTCAATTTTTGCACATTCAAAGTAAAATTATGAAAGAAGAAACTATCATGCAGACAATGTGAACACAATTGGAATTGGATATGTATACATTATATTCCAAACTAGTAAGAAAAGACTATTGTCAAGTAAGTCTGTAACATGAAGTAAATCGAGTAATAATAACATTTCCCACCCTTACTGAGAAGTTACAGACACACACATATTGACTTACAGCCATTGAGGGAACTGAATGGCAGATTGTTCAGCGCCTCCTTGCTGCTACAGCGGGAACTGCGGCTGCTCCCCCACGTGTCATTGTCGTGACAACCTGCTGACCGGGCCTTCATCTCCTCCTTCAGGATCATCCTGCCAATGCCCTGTGGAGGAGGAGAGGAGGTAGGATAACATGAGAGAGAAGGGAGGAGTATTTGTTGTTTGTAAAGATGGAGGGGGTGAATACGAGATTAAAGGAGGATAGGGGAGCACAGGAGCATCACTTTGTATCATGTCCAGTTGACTAGGTTGTAAAGAAGCATTTAATTAACTCAAGCTCATTAAATATTAACATGGACACAATATTTAAAAAGGGAGAAGCAGGCAGGAGCGTGCCTTCCCCTACTTACCCTGTTTATATTTTGATTCCATCCCTCCTCCTCTCCTCCTGACGAAAACCTCCTCACCCTGGAGACTAGAGACAGCGGTAAAGGGGGTGTTAGAGGCGTATGCGTGTTGCTTTTTGGGTAAATATAGGTTTCTAAGCACATGTGTGTGTGTGTGTGTGTGTGTGTGTGTGTGTGTGTGTGTGTGTGTGTGTGTGTTTGCAGATGTGTGTGTTCCAGAAAGAGAGGGAGCTGTATACCTTTAGGAGAGCCAGCATATGGGTAATAGTTGGAGTCCGGGTGATAGATACCGTTGCAGTTGGAGCTGGAGAGGCGACTGGAGTTGAGGAGGTTCTCATTAGTCTTACTCTTACTGACTGTTGGAGAGGCAGATATGCCTGGGAGGAAAAACACAATAGGAGAAGGTTTAATCAACACAAATCGCTCTAAAACGTAACTTTTTTTTTCCATAAATTTTTTAAGGCTGATTTACATTCTTGAAATAGCAATACTAAAAATGTATTCTGCTTTAAGAAATATGTCTCGGTTGGTTTGTCTGTTGTCTGCTGTCCCACTGGGCGACCAATGCGAGCGTGAGAGGTTCAGTGTCTTTTGGCGTATGCAAGAGGAGAAACAAGACTGACAAAAGATAGTGCATTTACTTACAGCAGGGGGGGGGAAGTGGGGGAGAGGCATCAAAATAAAACATATAAGTACAGAGAACGGAAAAGAGGTCAGAGAAAATATGATGGGTTGTGTGTTGCACAGTTTTTTAAAAGGGGTGCATGGCAACAACACTGAGGAAAGTACTGGTCGCCGATGTGAGATATCGAAGGCGCATCAAGACATAATGCTAAATGTTGAGCAGCTTGTGAGTTAACGCTTAAATGTGATAACGGCAGATACCTTTAAATTGGTTTGGCTTTTAGACATGCGTGAAAAAAGCAAGATGGTGACTTGAAAAAATAAGGTCATACCCTGACTGATGCATTGGAAATCAAAAGTGCTTTTTAGTCCACATTTACATTGGACACATAAATCCAATTGAGCAATCTTTACTTTATTCGGGATTTGTTTTCCCCCCAGAGTGGATTATGAGGTTTTACTAAAATTGAAGTCGTTATTTAACAGGGACAAACGCATTCATCATTGTTTCATGTTCAACATGCAGAACAGATGTGACGCTTACAATGGTAACATTTGAACTTTTAAACCAGATATTACAGACATATTTAGGTGAGAACTAGAAGCCAGGTTTGCCTATGAAACATATACAGTGCACATATTTACTCGATTATGGCATTTTGCCTTAATATGAAATCTGCTCTATAAATGGTTCATGCCGTAAATTCTAAAATTCTTCCACGGTGGCAGATCACAGACACACCCGCTCAGATTGAAGAGAGAGTAGTTCGTCAGCACTCTGTGACTCAGCGTGAATCATCCAGAGGTGTTTCTGAGGAACTGTAACTCTGTCTGACCTGCCATCTGACCACTGATACATCTCCTACACACTCTAGAGTATTTGGCCCCAGCTCGCTTCTATCAGTTTCACTTCACTTCTTGAATCATCCATATGATAAGTAACCTCGTGGCCACAACTATCAAAGATCACTGCTGTAGTCCTTGTCCCTAAATTGGCTTAATATTTGTTGTTAACGGCACTTCCCTTGTCATAAGAGTCAGTGCAGGGGTGAAGATTGCACCTGGATTTAAAAGCTAAAATGATAAAGTTCATCTCAAAACCACTCAGTTTCAGATTACTAATGTATTGTAACAGTTCTCCAAGTAGACAGTACTAATCCTTATGTTTACTGTTGGTTAAACTTAATTGTGTAAATGTATTCAAGTACTGTTGTAGAAAGTAAAACAGTATCACTTCTTCAATTTAGTATTACCTGTTCATGACAATATATACTTATAATCTACTACATTGCAGAGAGAAATAGCCTCGTTGTATTACAGTGTTATAACTACTTTCACTTAAGTAAATGATCTCAATACTTCATTCAAAGCTCCCTTTTCACATCAATAATGTATCTTGCAAAAGTGAAAACCTTCTGTAGCAAGACTGCAACAGAAATACATGTTATCCAATACAGTGGATCAAAGAGGCTTTTACTGAGCCAGACTTACAACGAGGCAACCTCCCCCTTTCAATAACTGCTAACCACTTAGCCATTACATCTGTTTTCTGAATTAAAACGCGAGGTTCACCTCTGTGTATTTAACCACCAGTCAAAAATCTAAACATATTTATTTAACCTACAATGTAAGAAAACAATAGAAAAAGCCAAATATTTATGAAGACTGAACCTGTGAAAGCCTTTTTTTCTATTAATTTTTTTCAAATAAAGGACTCTTTCATATATAGATCATATTTTAAAATATCTAATCTCTGGATAATCCAGAGGCGCTCCATAAACCCTTTGACTGAACCTGACCAGTGGTAAACCATTTGTTCACAAAGCTACTGCAGGCTAACACAGGAAATGCTTTCACTATGGTACAAGAACTAAATGACATCTGAGGCGCCATGGTGTCTTCAAAATACAGATCTTTTCTCTGACTGCTTCCTCTGGGACCGACTGAAGCCTCTTTCTCACTACGCATGCATTGAAAATGTACATAACAAGCGAATGGCTGACAGGTAAAAGGCCTAACCAGAGCTATAAAAAACAAAAACAACATTGTGTGTCATAGACTGACCTTGTCTCTTATAAATGGGGGCCTTCCTGTAGATGTTGCTTTCTTCAGAAGCTGTGAAGAGAAACAAAAGGAGAATTAGTAATGAACGAGAGGAGAGGATGCCATCCCACCAAATGAGTTGTACACGTTTTTGCAGCCACTTTAACTGTAAAGCTGACAGCGCTGGTAATAAACTGCCGTGGCGGAGACAGTTCCATGCATCCAGACAAACCTGACTGGCGTGCACAGAGGCTGATAAATATGGCATTCACAGGCTTATTACAGGAAAGAGATGCAGATGCCACGGCAACAAAGGAGATGAATGAGAGACAAAGGAAAAGATAGAAGGGAGAAGAGGGAGACACTTAGAAATGACAGAATTTGTGGCATTTTGTGTCTCTCATTTGGTGGACTATTCTGCAAAGCCATTTAGCTCTGACAACATATCACAGTATCTAAAGACTAGCTGTGTTATAACCTGCACTAAAACAACAACAAAAAAACATTAAAAAATACTTTCGAAAAACACTGCACAGAGCGTGACACTAACGCTGCCTAAGTTAGAAGGTTTGCCTCCCAATGGGCCATGCAAGCTACATTTGTATGCACCCATGATACTGTGTGAGGCACTTTGGATAAAAGCATCCACCAAATACATGATTTGCTCCTTCCATGAATGGAGTGCAGTCGCAGAGCTGCCAAGGAATAGCAGCAACAGAAAAAAAGAAGAAAAAAAACGGGGGGGGGGGGAGAGAGAGAGAGAGAGAGAGGGCATGCAGTGAGAAAATGGACTGAAGGCAAGGAGGAGGGAGTGATAGAGGGGAACCAAATGCAAAGCTTGCAAAGTTGAAAAGTAAAGGCCTATTAAAGTGAAGGGAGCAAAGACGGAGCGAAGTGTTAAGGGCAGAGAGAGGCATTAAGTTGATTAGATGGAGGGTTGATGGAATGTTTGAATACAATCAAGCAGTGTTAGTTGTTAGGATAAAGCGATCATATGTTACACAAGAGTTCAAGATCAGTAATGTGGATTAGGGATGGATGCCCCCACTACAGGAAACCGTTGTACATTTTCATGGATGTTTAGAGCTCATGGATTTACGTCTAAAGATTGTAAAATAGGAGTTCATTTTCTTCTCTGCTTTGATGGCAGACAAAACTTGGTTCTAAGCATTTGAAATCAATCATTCGTAATCACTGTTCATTTTTCTGATAAATCTAGTAATCATGAGGCAAAATCAAAAGAGTGAAAGCGTGTATACCATGTCCTACAGCTCAAAGACATTCCATTTATAAAAACATATAAAACTGAGAGAAAAAAAAGCAAATCCTCACACTGAATCAGCAAGCATTCAACCTTTAAATCAATTAATTTTTCTATCGATCAACAAACTACCAGAGTCAGGTGAAAAATTAACTGGGAATGTGGGTCTGTATCTGTTAGGAGAACAGCTAGTGTGGCTCAGGGATAGGATGCAGGTCAGGCTCTGGGCTTAGAGAGTCTGAAATGACTCGGGGAATCGGGGGTTAGTAAACAGGTCTGGGGTCAGCTTTAGGGATGACGGCCTACCTGGCACATGGAAATGCTTGGGGGCTTGGATGGTGGTGGTGTGTGTGGCACACCTGGGCTCTGGCTGACTGTAATAGGGGGAACTCCTGCCACTCTCACTGCCTGCAGTCAGCACGGGCAATCACAGCGAGAGAAACCAAAGCATGAGCGACAGAATGGCCCACGTTCCCATAACAGAAAACAGACAGACCGGCCTGATGAATTACATGTGTGTGAATGTACGTGTGTGTGTGTGTGTGTGTGTGTGTGTGTGTGTGTGTGTGTGTGTGTGTGTGTGTGTGTGTGTGTTGTACGTATGTCTTTGCTTTACCAGGGAGATAGCAGTGTAGTGGGGAGCCTCCGTTGCGACTGTGGGCAGGAGAGTCAGTGAAGGCAGAGCTTGAGGAACATCTCGTTCTCAAATCAACGCCGTCCAAGAGATCCTGGTGGGGGAGGGCAGTAATATATCGATTACAATAGACTCCTTAATATTATATACAGTGCATGTAGTGCTAGACATATACTAGTGCACATGCACGCACACACACACACACACACACACACACACACACACACACACACACACACACACACACACACACACACACACACAAACACACACACAACAATACTGTTTGGTCAGTAAAGAGTGAATCTTGGAAACAAGTTGTGTTATAGTCCTTTAACTGCAAAGCAGCCAGACTACAAATGAACATTTTGTGAATTTTTATTATTTACTTTTTTTTCCCAACATGACAAAATCAAAATCATTTTAATGTCTGTACATTAGATATGAGGCCAGAGCTGGCAGCTTGTTATATTAGCTTAGCATAAAGACTGAAAACAGGGAGAAACTGTTGTCAAATTATATCTTTGAATGGCCATCAGTTCTTTCCTTCAAGGCTGTGATTATTAATTAATAATTTCTATGAAAATCTGCCTCAGAGGCATCAATCCAGCACTCCTGAACTCAGGCTACTGCTACAGAGTACCAATGCGAAAATAAGGCTTTTTCTTTAAAGTTTGTAGGGGACAGTGGCCTAAGTTGTGCCACTTTTTACTCAAAAAGATTTTAAAGTGAGGCCTTGACAGTTATGTCTCCAACTCAAATATGTACATATATTTCAGGATGTTGTGCATCCCTGGCAATAAAAACTTTGGATCTGAAATAAACTGTTTAAGAAATATAGCTTTCAGAAAAAAAAGTTGTCTTGTGGGACAACTTGCCCCCGGTGTGTTGTAAGTTGTGCCACAAGAGAGAATACCATGGGGTAAATTGTGCCATTGATATATATCTCATAAACTGTAATGCAAGACAAATCCATAAGACAATTACTTATTTAAGGTTTATTTAAAGTAAATAAAGTAAATATTTTACAAAGATTGAAGGTCAATTTTCTTAAACAAGGCCTACCAGATCTAGGTGGTTTGTCTGCAAAGCTCACAATGACAAAGTCACCATCATCATCTTTCTGGCCATCTGAACTCTTGTCAGTGGTGTCGTTAAGTGGAATGGAGATGTCAGTCTCTTCTGAGCTACTGTAAACAATCACTTTCTTTTTGGTGACCAGCGTATACAGCCATGCCACTGGCACAACTCTCAGAAATGTACTTTGCACTAGTTGCTCCGTGCTTGTGACGGCCACCTGACAAATTTGATTCCCCCTCCATTTCTGCCTATAAATCAAGGCTCAAAACCCATCTGTACACCTTGGTTTTACCTCCCCATTAACTATCTTACCTCTGCACTACTATCTTTGTTGTGGATGTATGGGCTTTATGTCTTTTATTTTTGTTATTGTTATTTTACCTTCATTGTTTACCTACTGAATGCACTATGTACAGCACTTTGGACAGTGCAAACTGTCATAAATGTGCTTTTATAAATACATTTTACTTACTTACTTACTTATAACTCATGTTAACGAAACTTTGTTACTTATATATATTATAACATTGTACAGTAAAACATTCATCTACTGTTTTCCTATGAACCTTGTTTGACCTCACAAGAGAGGTACTGTGAATGTCCTTGCAGAAAGGGGTAGAGAGACTCCCACATTCCGTTCTCAGATAAGAATATCTGTGCAATTAAAACTCATCTTGCAAGAAACTCAAGGACCTGGACACACAAACCTAGTTTGGTTCGCATACACCTTTTTCATGCATAAAACCTTGTACATCTGTTCATTTCGTTGTCTCAATCATGATGCCACACTTGTGCTTGTGTGGCGTCTAGATCGAACCCTTGCTTTTGCTGTTGCAAGTAAAAACTTTGCCTGCTTTGAAGCCTGCCTTGACTCAGATTTCTTTATTGAAACACTTGGGTTGTTTAACATAAGAATTCCTTTAACACTCACCTAGGCCCTTTGGCACAAATCACCCCAACCCCAGAATTTGGGATGATAGGCATGATGCAGCAGTTTAGGGTTGACATCGTGCTAACTGTATAGACTCAAAGTGTAGCATACTAAAGCACTAAAACATGTGTCAAATGTTTTCAAACTTGTCTATAATTGTTCGGACACAATAATCAAAAAACCTTGATCATGGAAATTTTACTTTGAAAGGCAAAACACTGTTTTTTTAGCATAAATGTGCTTTTATCTTATTCCATGTTTCTCCCTTCTTTACAGGATGAGTCAAATGGATGGCTCTTCTTAAATATGTGGTTCCCCACCGGCACAACTTAGGCCACTCTCCCGTACATACTTAATATACTCACTGACATCATATGTATGTAAGGTAACATGAAACCAGGGATTGTTGTGGTGACAAAAAATTAGTTGGTTGCCAGCTGAGGCCAAATAAAACATATTAAAGCCACTACGAGTAACATGGCACGTTGGCGGCCCCTTTGGACAAAAGCGGTAGTATTTTTACAACGCCAGCTGTCGTGAAGCTGTTTTCTAGCTCGTGCCGGGGGTGCGAGATTCAAATGATCAGGAAGCAATATAGTGCATGTCTGTGTGTTGAAAGTGTGAGGGCACCGGACTCTTTTTAGCTCCGTGAGAGTGGTTAGTGACACAGCATCAACTAATGCCAGTCAGTGCTACACACACCTGATGGCAATGAGTTGATGCAGCAGTGTCACCTAACTACTCTCTCTCACGGAGCTGAAAGAGGAAGTGTTCTCACACAAAGCGAATGAACGAGAGACGGCAGTTAGTATGGATCACGATGAGGTAATGTGTTTATGTTGTTGACTATTTCAGATGAATAATGGTCATCTGATGATGCTGGTGAGGCAAAGTTTGTTTTAGTAGGCTACCGCTCATTCATTTAGGAGTAAACTCTGCAGTCTAGTTCACTACCGTGAAATTGTGTATACGTTGCTTGGCAACGCCCTCCCGCCCGCCTATCACTCTACCTTTTAGCTTTTCTTCATTGCATTTTCTTTTTTTTCTATGATGGTTCAGCCCCGTTATCAGTCATTATGACGACAAATAACTGTCTCAAACAAGGCTCCAGCTCCCCTTTCCTCAGCTGGAGGGATAGTCTTTTCAAATTGCGTTGAAGCGCTACGATGAAATCTGCGACCAATACGGATATAGAGCAGGGGTCACCAACCTTTTTGAACCTGAGGGCTACTTCATGGGTACTGAGTCATACGAAGGGCACCCTGTTTGATACACTCTTCTGAAATAACAAATTTGCTCAGTTTGCCTTTAGTTACATATTATTATTAATGATTAATGATATTCAACTATGTGAAGACAATGATCATGTTAAAGATTTCTCACAATAATGATCAACAATGACTTAAAAAAGGTGGGAAACTGGGTGTGCGACCAGACCAAACGCAGTAATAAAAACTATGTAAAAACGTCTTTCTTTGCACTGATGGTCTCGTTTGCTGTTAAAGGTAATTTATGATTATATGAGGAAACATGAGGCTGTTTAAAAGATATTTAAATGTTACTCGGAGCTGCTTTAAGAGTGAATCTGGCAAGTTCTGACACGCTTAGCTCCTTGCTGCAGATATTACTTACATGAGAGTATGCTGATAAGGAGCCCAATGACTGGATGTGAGAGAGAAAAAAATCCAATTAAAATGTTGTTACTATGACTGATGCAGACATAAATGACAATTTCTTCATAGAAATTGTTATCATAGATGACAGTTATCAGACTTCTTGTAATATTGTAACATTCAACTCATAACCACCCGATGCTGTTACTTTCACGATTGACTGTGTGAGTGTGTGAGCACCTGTCCACAGCTGTATCTCTCCAGAGTGTCGTCTGACAGTTGTGAGTGTGCATGGTCGGCCTGATAAGGGATGATGTCTGGCCTCTGGATCTCATATATGGCTTTGACCCTGGGAAGAGCCGCCAGCTGCTTGTAGTCCACCACATCACAGACAGCTTTAGACTGGGAGAGGGTGGGAGGGAAAATTAAAACCGATTTGTAAATTGGACATATAGTAAATAGCAATTCAGACAAAAACACAAAAGATGTGAGCAAATAAAACACAGAGACACAGACAGGAAGCAAAACAAACTGAAAAATACAGAAAGATTAGATGCTGAATCTAAAGATAAGATAAAAGATAATAAAAATTGCTGAATGCCTGTTTACAGTAATGACAATTTAAGAGTTTAAGACAAATCCTACCTAGGGACTACGGTTTTAAAATTAGTATTTTAGCGTACACCAGCATGGTTACATCTTGTACTTTTATACTGATGTTAATTAACATGCTATGTCCCTGCCAAAACAAACAACAACAAATAAATAGATAAAAATTAAATCAAATACATTTAGGGGAGAACGAGGTAATGTGAGACATCGGGTAATGTGAGACACCCCCTGCATCTAGGCAACGGAACACATTTTTGGTCATGTGAGCATTATGTTTATATAAGCCCCTCTCATTTACCCTTGGCCATGAAGGAGAGAACCTCATGGCGATGTTGTAAGCATGGTTTTTTCACAAAAATATTTTTTCTGCATGTAAAAGTAAATTCTTCTTTCTTGCTGTCAACTTAATCAACTGTTATGCCAAAGCAAATTGATTCATGTAGAAAAACTTCTATCATACATGTTGATGAACTACCAAGATATGAAACCATGTGATAATGCTAACTGAAGATAAGCCTGAATTGCTAAGAGAGGTAGTTTTTTCTCAAATTGTGGCGGTGGGGTAAAGTGAGACAAATGCTGTGGGGTAAAGTGAGACAGTGTCTGTGCCCTATTTGAATGACTCGATTATATTTAAGTTAGGTAATAAGACAAAAGACAATGCGGGCCGGAGGTGGGGGTTGAATGGTGGAGGAGTGTTAGCAAGGGAATGGTTTAGAAGGTACACTCAACAAAAATATAAACGCGACACTTTTGTTTTTGCTCCCATTTTTCATGAGATGGACTTAAAGATCTAAAATTCATTCCAGATACACAATTGTACCATTTCTCTCAAACATTGTTCACAAATCTGTCTAAATGTGTGATAGTGAGCACTTCTGCTTTGCTGAGATAATCCATCCCACCTCACAGGTGTGCCACATCAAGATGCTGATCTGACATCATGATTAGTGCACAGGTGTGCCTTAGACTGTCCACAATAAAAGGCCACCCTGAAATGTGCAGTTTTGTCTCACAGCAAAATGCCACAGATGCCACAAGCATTGAGGGAGCGTGCAATTGGCATGCTGACAGCAGGAATGTCAACCAGATCTGTTGCTTGTGCATTGAATGTTCATTTCTCCACCATAAGCCGTCTCCAGCAACTTCGCACAGCCATTGAAGAGGAGTGGACCAACATTCCACAGGCCACAATTGACAATCTGATAAACTCTATGCAAAGAAGATGTGTTGCACTGCATGAGGCAAATGGTGGTCACACCAGATACTGACTGGTTCTGAGTCCCCAGACCCCCAATAAAGCAAAAAAATGCACATTTCAGGGTGGCCTTTTATTGTGGACAGTCTAAGGCACACCTGTGCACTAATCATGATGTCAGATCAGCATCTTGATCTGGCACACCTGTGAGGTGGGATGGATTATCTCAGCAAAGCAGAAGTGCTCACTATCACACATTTAGACAGATTTGTGAACAATGTTTGAGAGAAATGGTACAATTGTGTATCTGGAATGAATTTTAGATCTTTAAGTCCATCTCATGAAAAATGGGAGCAAAAACAAAAGTGTTGCATTTATATTTTTGTTGAGTGTATGTATGTGGGGTACAGGAGAGTGACCTTTAACATCAATTGACTCTGAGTAATATGTCTTTATTCAATGAATGATCAACAAATGCAGAAAAATAATAATCAAAGACTCAAAAGATGGAAAATGACAGATGGGTCTAGTCCTGTGTTCTGAGTCCCCCGGCTGTTCTAGCTGGTTCTGATAGTCCTTTGCTCTGATCCCCAGACACTAGCTGGCTCTAAGGGTCCTGTGTTCTGACCGTCAGACTGTGTTTTAATCTAACTGGTTCTATCTGAAATTTTAATTTTAATTAAAACATTATGAATTATATGTTGTATTTGATCAGTTACTTTCAAGTGTTTGGAAAAAAAGTGTCAATTGACCAAACTCCATGATTCTGTTACTAGTCCGACATCAGTTCTGGAATATGTGAAATATGTGGTTTTCAAGGAAGCTGTCAGGATTCTAACTGTTACAACATGTGTTGTTATGGTGGTTTCAGAGTGGAAAAAGTAAGTGGATCAGTTTACCCCCTTGATTTCTCTGGTCTGTCTCAGTTTACCCCTAAGCTGGGGTAAAGTGAGACACACAACTACTGTTTTTAAAACAATCATATTTTCACTGCCCTTCATCCTGAATAAATTCTGATAATTTCCATTGCTAGGAAAGATCATGAATTAATGGGAAACGTGTAAATTTTACTGATTAATAATTTTAGCTCGCTTAGAGTGGAGCAAATATAAAAAGTGTCTCACTTTACCACACTCTCCCCTATAAAGAAAACATTAGATAAGTCATACAAGATGAAAAAGGTTCTTTAATGGACTATAGACACATAACAAAGGATCTAAGTTGCTGCAGCACCCCAGTGTTAACTAGTGAAGCAGAGACAAGAACATCTGATAGTTTGGACAGAACGGCCTCTCAGGCACTCTTTGTGCTTCTGTCACTGTCTGTACTATTTTAATTGATGGCTGTGACAACAGCATTATTGGCATGACAGCATCATTGTCGGCATAACCATAGCAACGTGATACTCACACAGATGAGCCGGTGTGGGGAGCCCAGGAGAGGAGAGGAGCCTGGAGATGAGATAGACGCCGTCTCAGAGGAACGTCCCTGCTGGGACAAACACAAAAGTCTGAGATCAAAGTGAAGCTAGATCAAATATGTTGTACAACAAACTGGTTATACATATATATAAATACATACATACGTACATATGAGTATGCCGCAGACACAACCTACATCTGCCAAATCAGGCTATTAGTATTAACAGCTTTATATTGTGAAGTCTGACCCTGGCATTGAACTGAGTGGACAGGACTAGCTAACCCTAATGTTGAGTAAACTTTAAATTTTCTTTTGAATTGTAACTGCAGTTTATCGCTGAAATTAATCTAAATATTTCAAATAAAATAATTTAAAAAATATAAAACAAGGCTCATTGGATACAATTTTAGAAATAAAACTTCAACATTAGTTTAAAGCGACTTCACTCCCTGCCATAAGTTGCATGTAGTATTGTGAAATAAATAAAACATTGTTCAAAGCACTTAGTCTTAAGATTAAAAAGTATAAGACAGAGAGAAAGAAGACCACACTTATCTGGAGGGCAGCTCTGTTTTTAGACACGCAGAGATGAAGAGAAAGACAGGGGACAGAAACCAAAATAGAGAGAAAGAGCAGAGGATTGTGGGTATTTTGTGTATCACTCACCCTCAGTTTTCTCTCCAGCCGAGCTGCTTCTTTACACATGGGATGCCAAACCTCTGAACCTGTACACACACACACACACACACACAAACACACACACACACACACACACACACACACACACACACACACACACACACACACACACACACACACACACACACACACACGCACACACACACACACACACACACACACACACACACAATTTTAGCTCAGTTGACTTTGTTTATTGTGTGGGCAGCAGCCATACCATTTTTTATGGGATCCAATATTGAGTCGATCAGCCTTTCTCAAGTGCATCAACATCAATCATCACACACACACACACACACACACACACACACACACACACACACACACACACACACACACACACACACACACACACACACACACACACACGACTGTGGAGGCAGTTTGTCTAGTCTGCATACAGGGGATGTAAGTCTTCTTGTCTCCCCACACAAATAAACAACAAAGAAGACGGGGAATTTTAAGCCAAATGGGATGTTAATGCCGGTCGGTCTACCACTTTGGCTCAGACAGAAATAACTCAACAACTATTACATGGATTGGCATGGCATTTTGTTCAGACATTCTGTATCACATTCATGGTTTTGAGTTAAATGTCTCAGTATCCAGGGATTCAATTGTAATTGCGTGCACACATTCATATTCAAATAACTTTTTCTCTTAAGGTTTTCATACAGAGACTGCATCAGCTCAAAACATCACACAGCTATTGCCGTTTTTATCAGCCTCTCAGCTTCACTTGCCACCTTATTTTTTGGAATTGAGAAATGCACAATTATTGAATACCTTGTGCAAGCACATACTGTTGACAGAATCATTGCTTTGACAAAATAATGAATCACCATACAATGTAGTCTTTTGAATGAAACAATAACAAGAGAGGAATAAAGGAGCAGAATGAGAAAGGGAAACTATGAATGAAGGCTATGAGATCGTATTCATAACAATAAACCACTGGATGTCAGGATGTTATATGCATGTGGATCAGATAGTGGTAATATATCCGCTCTGAAAACACACACACACACACACACACACACACACATACACACAGAGCCTTGGGGCAACACAGGCAAACCAAATGAACTCTGTAAGATGATTATGACTCTAATGTACAAACACTATCAACACCATCAACCATGCTACAACCACACACACACACCCGCACACAAAATCAATACTGTAGACGGAAACCATGCGTGGTGATTCAGCGCACCCCCGGCCCACCCACGCTCCTCCAGCAGATGTATGGCCTTGGACTTGAGATGCTTTATCTACTGGATGAGGAGAATCAAACTGCTCCGAAGAAAAGGAATTCAGTCTAACAGCCAGTTCAAAATTAGCTGCCTGAAACTTGTCAAAAAAATTATAATTTTAATCTATTGTCCCGACTCCCGAGTCCTTCTATATGTTTTCATTTGGGAAGCCTGAGCTTTTCCTCTTTTATTTATTTAATGCAAAATGGGGTTCAGTGGACAAAAAAGGCCTGCTTATCTCGACTGGGTTACACGCAAAAGATGGGTTGAATGCAGCCAGTGAAATTTAAAGGAAGCAATATTGACATTTATGCTTATGCCTCTGTACATTTCGAATGATTTACAGCATCAGATATTTAAATGGCCTCAGTCTCCTGCGTTTTTTTTGCTGAATCATGCTGCCATGAGGAACTGAATTACATCAGGCCAATGATTCAGATATTTGTACGGGAGAAAAAGAAAATGTGTGTGAGTCACACAGTGCACGAATGAGCTTTAAATACACGGAGGGAATATTTCTTTTTTTAAAGCAATGTCTTGCTTTAAAAAAAGACATATCTACAATATGGCTCAAAGTTTAAACCCACAGATAGTTCCGTCTCCTTGGATCAAACATTGACTATTTGGGATATACATTTGAAACCATTAGCTAATTAAGCTACATTATTGGTCCACTGAAAAAATGATGTCTTTGGTAAAAAAAAAATATTGGTTGGTAACAGCAAAAGATGTGCATGTTTTTACATGGTTTACATTTCTTTAGAATGACAAATAAGCCATTATAAGACGAAATTCATCAGTGATGTAGACAATCATTCTTAGCTGGCTTCCCAAACCTATTTGAGCTGAATAAATTAAAGTGGACGCAACACCACACTAAGGTTTACAGATGTTTGATGAATTCTGAATAATAATAATAACTGAGGGAAAAATAAATATACTTTTTCCACCCTTCCATCCCTTTTAAGAGGCTGATGCTGAAATTAAACATTCATGATTAGTACATAAAAGAGTTCTCCAAACCCCAACCCCCACACACACACACACCAATTCTTATTCCAGACATGCATCATGAGACTGATTGCAAGGGCGTGTGCACATATGTTGTGTGTGAAAGTGTGTGTAGTAATTGAGTGGGTCTCAGGAGGGTGATTGCTCAGCCCTCCTACATGTCTAAAGTCATCAAAAGCAGTGGATGTAACCTTGGGGCAGATCACTTGAGCTCAGTACACACACACAAGCACCCACACCTGCATTCACATGCCGACACACAAATGGGAAAACATGCGTTCCAGCAGATGCAGGAAAACCAACGCTTGCATGCATTTACAGGCAAAGGTTGAACACACAAACACACAAACACGCACACACACACACACACACACACACACACACACACACACACACACACACACACACACACACACACACACACACACACACACACACACACACACACTTTAGGTAAAATATGCAAATGCTTTTTATTGGTGGTTGTGAGCAGGTGAGCAGCAGAATGTCAATGAGGTGAACCAGGACGTGTGGACTTGTGTGGCGACTGTGTGTCAGCCACATTATGGTACAGTAGCTCCACATTTAATCTGGGTTCACACAGTGAAGTCAAAGCATTACACATTCCCATCTTGTTTACACAACCAACCATGTCTCTTACAGTTTTTTTTATATGCAGCTAATTTGCATTGCCGTCATGTTTTCAAGGAAGTGCTGCTCCTTTGCATCTTGGTCTTTTGAATAACTTCTTGAAACTAACTTTTAACAAATAGCATTTTCTTAATTAATGGTATTTGTTGTTTCAATTTAAATAATTTTGACTTGCTATACATCTTATCTTTTGGATCTTATTTTTATCATAAAGCTGTTTGTGACTTATATGGAAGGTGCTATTTAAATGGTTGTTGTTGTTGACAGTCCTAGTGACCCTCACACCACTGTATTGCACTGGGTTGCCATTTAATCATAATTTTGTAAATTTGGTTCCATATAAACATTATGGCCAAGATTACGGTGCATTTCCTTCTATTTATTACTGCTAATGCAAAACAGGTCCATGGGAGTGACATTTCATACGTAAGAATCGATGTTGGTTCAATCAAACATAATTGAAGCAAATGCGTATAAATGCAGAAACGCTCAAGGTTTGCAAGTGTCCTTAGAAACACCGATTCACATACATGATTGAACCCTTTAACTTAAGTTACCATAACCTGATTTGTAAAACAGAAGCTTTGGGATGATTCAATTTAGACCTCTGTGCGAAGTTGGTTTCACTCACATTCATTCTGTGAAGAGCAGCTCAGAGTAATGGACACAGTAGCGGCACAGGTTGAGAGGTAATTGACTCCAACCTTTGAGTGTATCAAGAAAACATCAGTTGGGGGGAAGGTGTGTGTCGAGTGAATGTGTTGTATGTCTCTTTACCACCACACAGATGAGAGATCAATAACCTATAGAACACTACTTTGTTACAAGCAGTCATTTATAAGATGACATGCAGTATCCTCCTTATGGCTGTCTTACCTTGCCGTTTCTCTTTGCCACACACACACACACACACACACACACACACACACACACACACACACACACACAGACACACACACACACACAAACTCTCAGGCCATCTGGACACTTGCCGGGTACAACTAATTCAATAGCTGCTACAAGTCTATTTTTAGGCCTGTTCGCTGTACAGGCACCTTTTACTCATATTGTTATTCTGTTTGTTTCCCCCTCACCTGTTAGGTACATTTCCTCTCCTTCCATGAACATCATGTGACAGCGTGCACACCTGGCACAGCTGGGGTGGTAGCGCTTTCCCCCAGCCTGGAAGACAGATAGGGAGGAGAACGGAAAAGAAAAAGTGAGAGAGGAATTCAATAAGCAAAATAACATGACACAAACGAGGAAGCGAGAACATTGTGCTGATAAGAAATAGAGAAAAACAATGAGGTAGGAAGAATGGCGAGAGGCGCGATAAGAAAGAGAAAGAAAAAAAACAGGACTTAATAGGGTAGATAGAGGAAACGGGAGAGTGTTGCTTTGTTGGTTTTCTAAAGCTGCCACCCACCATCAGTCATTTAAAGAGGGGCAGCTGTGGTTTCTTGCAGAGACCCACACAAACACACACACACACACACACATTCTCCCTCTTGTTTCCATCCGTCTTAAGCAAACACATTCAAACATGGATGCACTCACCTCAAGTACTCTGCCGCTGATGTACCTGCTACAGTTGTCACACCTGATCCCAAACTGAGTGTGGTAGTCAGCTTCACAGTAAGGTACCCCATCCCTGCCAGGTGCAAAGAGAAAAAACAACACTCGTTAACTAGTGTTAAGGGTCAAGTGGCATCCTAAGAGATAGTGGGTTTAGATGTGAAAGCTTATACATGAGAAAACTTTACAAAACAGAGGATGTGGTTCACTATAGAAAATCTTTGATATTGCCTCAAACATACCTACAGTAGGAACTATACATAAGGGGGAATGAAACCACCTACTTGCTAATGTACTCTCCAGTGAGCGTACAGCCACATGTTCTGCATTTAAAACAGCTGACGTGCCATTGTCTCTCCAGTGCCAACAGAGACTGGCCCTGTTTGATCTCCTCTCCACAGCCAGCGCAGTCTAAAGGAGAAAGAGAGGAGAAGAGAGCACATGCAGCAGTGAAAAAACACAGGAGGACAGATAGAGCAGCTTCAACATTTTGAGCACTGATGCATTTATCATCCTTTATCTCTGTCCTTGTCCCTGCCTGCTCTGCCAACCTCTCATCACTCTTCTCTTCCTCTCTCTTCCTGATCCCTCTTTCCCTGTCCTAGTCAAACTGTCTTTGCCAGATGGAGCTACCAGAACAAGGCTACAGGACTATACCTGGAGCAGTAGGCCACCTTATGTGTTACTGTGTGTTGCTGTGTGTGACTGTGTGTGTGTGTGTGTGTGTGTGTGTGTGTGTGTGTGTGTGTGTGTGTGTGTCTGTGTGTGTGTGTGTCTGTGTGTGTCTGTGTCTGTGTGTGTGTGTCTAGCTGCAGGGACTTTAGCTATGTTTTGCAATGTTAAACAGGTGCATTCTTGCAGGTGAACAATCTAACATAGTGGATGTTCATTTCATTCATTTTCATTTTCCTTTATTTATTCTCGAAAGATCAATTGAGGGTTACCCTCTTTTACAATGACGTCGAGACACATTACAGATACACAATATACAATTAGAATACACAACAAGCTTACAAAGAGACAACAACAATTACAACATTCAGATCAATTGAATAAAGCAGAACAATAGCCTAATTAAAACAGTTACAAGTGGAGTGGGGCTGATTCAAAATAATAACTTTAAATTGGTGAACAGTTATGAGTGTATTTATTTTAATTTGATGTTGTAGGCTGTTCCAGGAGTCAGGGGCACTGTGGCTAAAAGCAGTGTTTACCAAGGTCAGACCGGGCGTATGGAACATATAACATGAGCATTTCAGTTGAGCGGGTTTGATAAAGCCCATCTGAAATATGCAGCATTGTTGTCAAATAGAGTGGTAGTTTTCCGGACAGGGCTTTATATATAAAAATATGCCAATGTGCATCACGTCTCTCTTTAAGAGAGGACCACCCAACCTTATCATATAAAAGAAAATGGTGTGTGTCATAAGCATCTCCTGTAATGAACCTTAAAGCAGAGTGAAAAACAGAGTCTAGGAGTTTAAGACATGAATGAGATACATGCCGATAAACTACATCACCGTAATCAAGGACAGACATAAAAACTGCCTCAATAATCCTTTTCCTACTGAACAACGGGAAGGTGGCTTTGTTCCTATAAAAATATCCAATCTTTTGTCGCAGACGGCAGACAAGATTTTTTATGTGAAACTTAAAAGATACTTTTTCATCTATCCAGATGCCGAGATATTTATATTCAGTGACTCTTTCAATTTGAGATCCATTATTTGTATGAATATTAAGATCATTAAAATGTAGAGTTCTTGCTCTGGAGAAACACATATATTTTGTTTTGTCCGTATTAAGAACAAGACAGTCCACTAGACAGTCCTGCAGGGTGTTAAAAGAGCTCTGAAGGTTCGGAACAGATTGATGGACCGAATCAGAAATGCAGTACAGTACAGTGTCGTCAGCATACAAATGGGCGTGACAGTTTTGTAGCGATGAAACAATGTTATTGATGTAAATTGTGAATAGGACTGGACCTAAAATTGAGCCCTGCGGAACACCATTTGTAACTGTTAAAAACTCAGTTTGGTGGCTTCCCAGTTTTACTGACTGCTGTCTATTAGAGAGATAGTCCCTAAACCAGCTACATGTAGAATAATCAAAACCAATTTCATGCAGCCTCTGTAAAAGCAAATGGTGATCTAAAGTATCAAAGGCTTTTGACAGATCAACAAAAAGTGCTGCACAGTGCTTTTTTTGTTGATAGCTGTAACAATGTTGTCTAAGACCAAAGTGACAGCAGATACAGTACTGTGACCTGCCCTAAAACCAGATTGAAATGGGCTCAAACTGAAAGCACTGGATATAACTGATTATTAATAACTGATTCTAGGATTTTTGGCAGGCATGGGAGCATTGGCCTGTAATTATTGAGATCACTTTTGTCACCCCCTTTATGCAATGGGATGACATGAGCTTTTTTCCAAACTTTAGGAACAATACCGGAGGAGATGGAAAGATTAAAAATATGGGTTATTTGTTTTGATATTATATGTGTAGAGAGATTGATTGAAAATGGGTCCAAATTGCCTTATTTTATTATAATTGACAGCCTTCCAAAATAATGCAGGGTTGGAGTAGCAGTTGGAAATTAAATCAAGGTAGTAATCCGATTTAGTTTTCCTAACCATGGTCTTACACCTATTTCTGATTTGTCTAAAAACGGTCCAATTCAAATCTTCTCCAGAGCGTCTGGCTAGAGACCATGCTTTATTTCTCTCTGTAAATAAGTCAGACAGCTCATTGGTAAACCAGGGGATCAATCTATTTTTTACCCTGAGCTTTTTGTGGGGTGCATGATGATTCAAAATTGAGGTGAAGGTATTGGTGAAAAAATCCAAGGCTAATTCAACATCAGATATTTCAGTTGTGAGATGAATGTCACTGTGATGGAGTTAATTTAAAAAGGCTTGCTGGTTAAAACCTTTAAAATTACGCTTAATAATGATTTTAGGTTGAGATTTTTTTAGATGAATGCTTCTGATACAGGCCACCGGGCAGTGATCACTGATCCCAAGGTCAAAGACACCAGCAGAAACTATTTTATTGATTTGGTTTGATAATATTAAATCAATCAACGTTGATTTAGCTGTGTTTTTTAGATTGGGTCTTGTAGGATGTATCAAGATGTAAGTCACTTTGTTATCTGTAGGGCACATTCAATCATGGTCTAAATGCATAAACCTAAAACAAGCAATGAATTGTCTTTGTAGCCAAAGACTGATTACTCATCTATACTCTCTAAAGCATCAAATGTGTATTAATTCACGGCTGGAAATAGTTCCTGACAAATGCACTATTCACTCAAGTTTGAGTAATGTTTTCTAGAAACTACAATGTTAAGAAATCACTTAACATTTTTCCCAAAATCGGGGGTGCCTTTAGCTCAGTTGGTAAGGCGTTCCCTCCATGGGCCTCGGCCAGCAGCATATTTTTTTTCCCAAAATGCAACTATTTATTTGTGACAAAGAGTAGTTCAGTTCACTCATGAAGACCATGAGATCCTGTTGAAGACTCTGGTAAAATACATTTGTAAATCGATATTTGAGATGGGATTATTTTGTCACACATTCCATTCTCTACTCTTATTCCAATGCAGCTGACGACAAATCATTGCTACTAAAATACTGCATTGCCTTAAAATGTGAAAAGGCAATAATTACATTTAGATTGATGGGTGGCATTATCTTCTAAGTCACATGACAGTTTACAACATTTTTAAGCATAAAATATGGTGCAGTTTGTGCATGTGTGTGTGTGTGTGTGCACATATTTGTGTGTGTATTTCTTACAGCTCGGTCCGTGGACCTTGACGGGCTTGTCGCTGCTCAGTGTGCTTGAGCACTGCTGACACACACACTTCTTCCCACAGAAGGTCACCCTGTCTCCTATTGGGAACTGACTCCTGAGAACATACAGAACATTTCAGTAACGCTATGCAGATATGGCATTGAAAATAATTCTACTTTTTGAAAACCACACAGTTGTAGGGTCAAGTCTCCAAAATCACACAAAAGACAGGTACAGTATCTCACAAAAGTCAGCACACCCCTCACATTTCTTCAAATATTTCATTATATCTTTTCATGGGACAACACTGAAGAAATGACACTTTGATACAATGTAAAGTAGTCAGTGTACATCTTGTATAACAGTGTAAATTTACAGTACTGTCCCCTCAAAATAACTCGACACAGCCATTTATGTCTAAACTGCTGGCAACAAAAGTGAGTACACCCCTAAGTGAAAATGGCCAAATTGGGCCAAAGTGTCAATATTTTGTGTGGCCACCATTATTATCCAGCACTGCCTTAACCCTCTTGGGCATGGAGTTCACTAGAGCTTCACAGTTTGCCACTGGAATCCTCTTCCACTCATTCATGACATCAAGGAGCTGGTGGATATTAGAAACCTTACGCTCCCCCACCTTCCGTTTGAGGATGCCCCACAGATGCTCAATAGGGTTTAGGTCTGGAGACATGCTTGGCCAGTCCATAACCTTTACCCTTAACTTCTTTAGCAAGGCAGTGGTCGTCTTGGAGGTGTGTTTGGGGTCGTTATCATGTTGCAATACTGCACTGCACAGCTGCACAATTTGAGATGTTATTACAAATCTGCATCCAGATCATAGTCGAGATTTCCAAAACTCTGGTAGAAAACAGGTAAACTGTAACAAAGTGTCTAGTGTTTACGAGTTATGGCAAGTTCCCTTCCTGTGTGTGTAGCTTTGATGATGAGGCTGCTAACTGCTTCACATTTGGACTGTCACAATCTAGATTTGGTATTTGCTATAAAAAAAAATTAAATTGTTTGCTATGATACAGCAAGTGTGTTGAAGGTGAATGGGCTGTGCTACAGCTGGGCAATTATGAAGAAAAAAAACAAAGGCTAGACAACCTTTTTTGATATTTTTAGCTTCAGGAAAATCGAGTTACATTGTAAATTGTCAAATTGTTTAGGTAATGTCCAACACATTTGACTTCAATTAATTGCAACAGGAACTAATAGTGGAGCTTATATATATATATATATATATATATATATATATATATATATATATATATTAAAATCTATATTGGCATATTTTAGATGATGTCTTTTTTCTTGCTGGTTGACACTTCTGTGCTATAATAATTAGAAATATATATATATATATATATATATATATATATATATATATATATATATATATATATATATATATATAGCTCCACTATTAGTTCCTGTTGCAATTAATTGAAGTCAAATGTGTTGGACATTACCTAAACAATTTGACAATTTACAATGTATATATATATATATATTCATTATTCTGGAAGACCTAATCTTTACATTACAATAATGATGCAATACAATGAATTTATATTGCCTAGCACCATGTTGTGCTATATTTCTATCTTCTAGTTAGACATTCAGAAGGCTTAGTGTGGGAGTTCGGCCGATGCTTTGACTAAAACTCCTGTCAAAACCTAATGATCCACAGACAGTTAGGATTAAATATATTTACTGTTCTGCTCACCAGTCACACCAAATAAAAAATGACTTGTATCTAGACCCATTCACTTCAGCTTGGAGCGAGTGAACTGAACTGAAGCCAATATTAAATTGACATGATATATAATAAACAAAGTGAGACCAGCCAACTAAAACAGACACTGAGCATATCTTCCATATGAAGTGTTTCTCATTAAAAAAAAGTTATACTTGTTTGCATTCTCATCAACATCCTGCTCCAATCTCATACCGGAGTAGCCCTTTAACTAGTAAGATAGCAAAGTCAATACATTTTACATTTATAGTGTCCAAAACAAAGGCTCTGCACCTTTAAAACCTTTCAAATAAAAAACATGCAGATAAGATTATTTTACTCACAAGATCTGTGACATATTTTATTAAATTTTTTCTTTGCAGTAAAGTATATTGTGAGGAACCTAAACAATGGGACTCTTTAACCAAAGGTGATTTGTTGATTTAATTAGCTAAAATATTTTTTGCAGAATCAATGTTTTAATTGTAACGTTTGCAGCAAACATCTGCTAAATCATTGACTTTAACTGTGAAGAGCCACCTCTGGTATGAAAGTAGTCACAAATCACAAGTTTCCACGAGGTAGTTCCAGGAGGAAACCACACAGTGCTCCAACAAATGCTGTTAAAAATTAGAAAATATTTGGACTCCACTGCTACCAGTAAAACACATACAACCAGTGTGTGTTAATAGGCCCTATGAATGTTTTAGTTTTTCCAGCACCAAATCTCTGGAACAAACTCCCAGAAAACTTGAGGTCTGCTGCAACTCTCAGATCTTTTAAATCAAGTCAGACTTTTCTGTTTCCATTTTAACCTGTCATTTTTTATTTTATTTAAATGTTCCATTTCTATTCATTCACTTTTAAATGTTTTATTCATTCACTTTTCTAATGTGTATCATGTATTTTAATCTTGACCCTGTAAAGCACTTTGAATGGCCTTGTGTCTGAATTGTGTGATATAAATAAACTTGCCTTGCCTTGCCTTGTAACCACACATTACTAACTTCATGCTATGCCTTACCTGCAGACGCTGCAAATGAAGCAGTGTGGGTGGTAGGTCCTCCCCAGGGCAGACACTACCTCTCCAGTGATGTACTGGTCACAGCTGTCACACTGTGTCCCGTGGAGCCGCTGGTAGTCCTCAGTGCAGATGTACTCTCCAGAGTGGTGGAAGAAACCAGAGTGCACCAGGTCACAGCCACACACTGCACAGGGAGGAACAACTAAATCAGATGACTTTGTTTTAATCTAACAAAGCAGAATGAGCAAACAAACAAGAAAACAAACAAAAGCAAACAGTAGAGCATGTAGTCACTTTGTGGCAAGGGTTGATAGTAACTCTTTTCTCAATACAATTAAAAAAAAAGATCTTCAGGGCAAAATCTCAATTATGTATTTTGGATTATTAGGCTTTTCTGACCTATGAATGTTGTTTCTGCATTTGGACATGAGCTTTGCAGGCTGTAAAGGTCAGCTCTATAACCCTCTGAGTGGACTCTTCCAGGAGTTTTTTTTCAACTCTGGCTCACAGTGACAGTAACAGTGAGCCAGAATTCTCTATATGGTCATGTCGCTGCACACACAGCACTGTGCGTTTCTTCAAGGCACTTCACACAGGACGGTTTTCTGAACTTGGGCCAGTAAGAAACCAGATAAGGAGCGAAAACGTCTGGAAAAGGACGACGCTGTTTGTTTATTTCAAACTTTAATCATAAAGACATGGCTAGACAGTTGGAAAACTACACGGAGTGTTCTCAGGGAAGAGAGAGGGTGTTCTAGAATACCTCCGGAGTTTACCGTGCCGTCGCCTACCATGTCTAGATGCTCTACAGGAGTCTAACGAAAAAACTAATTGCTGAAAATGAGTATCATATGTCTTCTTTAGGGGGTAGTTTCAGGGGGTGGAGTTGTGGAGAGTGCAATCTGTTGTCCTTTTTTCGACCTCTAAAAGGGGTTAACACTCTAATCTGGTTTTGGGGATTAACCATCTAATCCGTTAATTTATACAGTATGTTATGGTGGTCTGTGTATACAAAGATTCAGTAGATTATTTTTATATATACAGTATATATATATATATATATATATATATATATATATATATATATATATATATATATATATATATATATATATATATAAATTTGCATGTGTCCAATCATGTTTTCCAGCGTTTGTGACCAGGTGCACACAGATATGAATACTTTTATATGTACTCACAGAGGCATGGTTGTGCGACAGAAAGGGACGCGGGAGTGCGCACAGACACGCACACTGTGTTTACTACATGTACTGACAGCATGATGCATGGCTTTTATTTAGCAAAATGCAAAAGTCCTTCAGCCAAATGATTGCTACTGGTCCAGCTGTGACGTGGGTTAGGAGGCTTTTGCTGAGCTGGTTGGTTTAACCGTTTAAAATTTACTCCCACCTCCCATCAGCTGTTTTTATTTTATTTGAGAACAGTATGGGCCAGTCGTTGGCCACGACCAAGCCATATCCTACAGCAGTGCCTGCAATGTAAAGATTAGAATTTTTCATATGTGCCCCCCAAAGATGAACTAAATCAGCCAGCTATACAGACACGGCACCATGATAGAACCTGGTTGTACTGTACTGTACTGTACATCCAAAAGGAAGCTAAAGGATCAAGATCTTCGACTGCATGAATTAAATGTCTGCTTGGTAATTAAGGTAATGGCTCTAAACCCAGTGGGGCAAGAGAATCCAATCTGATCTGAGCAAGTGTGTTAAGTGGCTCAGACAGAGGGAGGAGAGAGGGAGAGAGAGAGAGAGAGAGAGAGAGAGAGAGAGAGAAAGAGAGACATAATGTAGAATAAAGCAAGCAGTCTAGCTGCCTTAATGTATTTGTCTATTGTAGCCAACCCAAAGACGGTAAAGCAACATGTGTGTCGTTTTCAAAGTCTTTCTTGACATAAGCCTGTATCCAAACACACAGATTATTCGATTTTCAATTAGAGAGAAATATTTTGAAAAGGCTTTTCATGGTAACTTTCAATTCCCCTTTAAAAAGAATAATCTTGTAATATTATGTCATTGCATTGCTGATCACTGGAATGCCTGCAATTACGTAATTACTGCTTGCCATAAAACATTGGCCTCTTGGCCAAGAGCCACATGATAGTAAACATTGCAGGCGGATTGCTGTAAAGCAGTGGTTCTCAATTATTTTCTATCATGCCCCCCCTAGGGGACAGCAATTTGTTTGCGCCCCCTCCCTCCCCCTAAATTGAAATACTATTGAGAACCTGCTAATATTTATTTATCTGTACAAAACCTGTATGAGTTTCTGGCACGAGCATTCTGCATAAAATCACCTTATTATTAGAGCTGCAACGATTAATCGATGAATCGATTATTAATCGATTATTAAAATAATCGCCAACTATTTTGATAATCGATTAATCGTTTCGAGTAATTTTTGAATAAAAAATTTCCAAATTCTCTGATTTCAGCTTCTCAAATGTGAATATTTTCTGGTTTCTTTAATCCTATTATGACAGTAAACTGAAATATCTGTGTGTTTTGGACAAAACAATACATTTGAGGACGTCAACATGTGCTTTAGAAAATTTATCAACATTTTTCACCATTTTCTGACATTTTACGGACCAAAACACTAATCGATTAATCGAGAAAATAATCGACAGATTAATCGATTATCAAAATAATCGTTAGTTGCAGCCCTACTTATTATCAAATTAGATAACAAACATTTGCTGAGATAACTTCTGGAGCAAAAAAAAATCAAAGTTCAGTTTATTAGCTCAATTTGTAACATTTAAACAAGACTACTCAGTCTGTGTGAATCTTAGGACAGAGAAACAAGAGCAAATGATTCACTGAGGTTTGCATTTCATTCAAAACATTTTTAAACTGTAAACATAGTTAAGGTGGTGTTTTTTATTATTATAGGCCTTCTGTGATGCGATAAACAATAATTCAAATTATTGGTTATCGCTATCATATATACTGCCTCTACTTGCTTGATTTCTTTTTAAATAGCCTACAGAGACACTTGGAGACACATGTGGACATGTATTTACATCAAATCGCGACCTTTCGCATGGATATGACCATACACAAGCACACATTGCGCTTGCTAGCAAAAAAATTTTTTTTTTTTGGTCAGTTGGAAATCATGGCAGCCCGCGGCCCCCCCCCCCTTTACAACTCACAGCGCGCCCCCCCCCCCCCCATTTCAGAAGTACTGCTGTAAAGAATGAAGGAAAGGCAAGTTGATCTGTATCATTTACCAACCAGGCAATTTAAAGTGCTTAACGTAAAAGAGAAAGGCATTTAGACGATCTTTAAAAGAAACACAATAAAAAAGGATAGGATTTGGAAGATTAAAATAGACGATTAAAAATCATCTCTAAAAAAATTAGACAGATCGAATAATTAAAGTGCAGTGCAGGATATAGTTCCCATTTCATAAAAAAAAAACTCTGGGAGATAGGAGCATAAAAATGCTATGCTGCTTCTCCATGTTTGGTTTTGACCCTGTGGACAGTGAGCAGATCATTCCCATTTGATCTTAAAGGTCTGGACATGTGCAAAAAACGGAGCAGCGGATAAGAAATGTATTTTTGGCCCTCAACCATTTAATGCTTTATAAACCAAGAGCAGAATTTTTAAGTCAGTGTAAAGAGATGTGAGAAATGGCAGTGTATCTCTCCTGATCCTGAGGACTCGAGCACAGCGTAAAGTCTACAGAATGCATTTAAACTAAAGTCCAAAGTTTTTACCTGCATGGCACAGATCTGATAGTGTCTTTGCAGTATTCATGTCAAGCGTCTAAGTATGTCCCTTACCAACACAAATATGATGCTTCTGTTTTTGTCCGCAAACAAGTTAGGCTTGATAAATGTCTCATAACTGACTTATCATCTTAAACATCAGTTAGTTTACAGATGCTGAAATCAATTTATTCATATAGGGGAAAAATTATGATATCATTCTTGATCACGACAAAAAATATTTTGAGTGTTTTTGTTCCTCTGACTCTCATCTTATATTCTTGTCATGGGAGAGCTGCTGTCGCACAAGTATTAAAATGCCAGCCTGACCTTTATCCGTCTGGCTGAGTTATAGCTTCTTTGGCTGCTGTATACATATACTGTGTACCTAAACACACACACGCTCATGTATGCTATATGTCTAGTTTATAAGTAGAAAATGCATGTCCAAAAAATGTTCCACTATCCAATTTCATTCAAAAGCCATTGCAGGTGGACACATATGAAGAGGAATCACTGGAGATGCATTTATGCGGTGACAACACGATATTTGCGAACTGTATACACACATACAGATGCTCTCTTTCTCCCTGTTACCCACAGACACACACTTAAGGATGAGCGCTGTTTCCTTCTCACCCGGGTGATAGCATTCACACATTCATCACTGTCTAAATAAAAGGCTAAGAAGTGGGAGAAAACACCAAAGAGGGAAGCTGTCGAGGCTTGGCTTCTCTGGAGAGACCTCTGCTGTATTTGGATTTCAGATGGGAGGCCATTTTACAAAATTATCCTCACAGAATAAGGTCCAAGTGTAATTATGTACACTGGCTGTGCTTGTTGATAACCTTTAAATAATTAATCAAGGATTTAACTAGCATAACTATCAGGTCGTATTTGAGTATATTTTTGCTACATTCTGCTACTCGCTGGAGCATGTTCAGGCTTTTTTGCTGGTGTATTTTATACCAGATGGTAAACATGGAATGCATTATCCCTTATAAACACCAGAATGTTAGCAGTGTCAGAAATGTTAGCATGCTGACGTTAGCATTCTGAAGTACAGCTTCACAGAGCTGCTAGTTTGGCTGTAGACTCTGTTTTGCTGTCAGTGCATCATTATTAGATTGACAATGGCCCATTTCAGGTCTCAGTACTGAAATGTTACTTAAATACAGATGAACAATGAGCACAGCAGATACAATGCAAAGGCTTTTCCCCCTTTAATCAGGGAAATAAATAGAAAAGGATACAACCCAACATATCAAGCGTTGTGATTTCTAATAACATGACACCAATTACTACATGCACTACTGCAAAAAGTTATTTTTGTTTACAGACCCAAATCATGTAGCAGATCAAGTAGGATGCAGAGAAGCACGCAATATGGGAATGAGGTCACAACCAAATTGCTCCCAAAACCTTTCAACCTGACAGGATTTACATCAAAAGTGTGTCCGAGCCTAACTAATTCACTTAAGCTATAAGTTTTAATTTTGCGGATTTACAGCGTATATAAGTAGTAAATGCCAAAGCAGAGAACTACCAGAATTTAAATGAGTATGCGCCTGCCTGCAACCATCCATTATTCGCTCTCTGTCACATGACATTTGAGTCTGTCAGGGGCAGTCAGGACAAATCTTCCCGCTGCCAGCTTAACTTGCTGACTGAAGCATAATGTTCAAAGAGACCAAAGACCAGTCAGACGCCTCCATGCCAGACCCATCAAAAGCTCTTATGACCTTCACCCTGACCTCTCCCTGACCCCACCTGTTGCCCCCCGGACTCTGAAGCATGTCTACGTATAGTCTCCTTTCTCTGTGCTGAAAGAACCTGACAGCTCCCATATACTGTGCTTTAGACCTATTGTACATGCGTGTAGCGCTTTAAGATCACCTCAAGTAAGTTTCATTCATGCAAAACTGTATTATATCCAAGTGAATTCAACCTCCACTAGTGATCATATCTGGTGGCATAGAAAACAGTGTTTTTGCGACTGTCTCCAACCATCTGAAGATTGATCCAGCTTTCACCCTGCCTCATTGGGGATATTGACACCAGTCACCCTGGGTGCAAGTCTGCTGAGGGGTGTATTCTCACCAGACAGGAATGACGATCAAAAGAGTTGTCACACATCACATGCACAGGATATAATGAAATTAACGAAAATTGTTAATTGGTGAGCTGCCATAAAAATAATTTCTGCAACTGAGCCATTCTTATTAGTTCCACCTGTGCTTCTCCAGCTGTCAATATGTCAGCAGTAAATAAAGACCCCCTCATTTTGTTTCGGCTTTCAAAGAAAGACAAACCAGCAAAGTTTTTGTAGCACATGGCAGCACAGGGTAGGGACATTATTAAAACTCCAAAAAAGTTTTTTCCAACATCTTTCAATTGTGCCGCAATGTTGTTGCAAGAAAGATAAATTGATTATTAAGGCCTGGGTATTTCACAATGTATGGTTTTTAAATGGTAGATTTTGATGTCTAGAAAAAAGAGCTTTTTTTGAAGAACTAACCATCTTGTACTGATATACGAAGAATGAGGCTTGTTCTAAAAAAAATGCATTTCAGTTGACAAATAAAATAAATGGAAATGAATAAATAGATAAAATCACGTTCAAAGCACTTTGTATTACAATGTTTATCTCCTACTTTCAACAGCTTCCTACTTTGCGTCCCTTATGCACATTGGGGGGCAGGTTCAGCGGCAGTTCATCGGAGGCACTGAAGAATTAAAATACTTTTCTTCAACATCCGTTAACAGTGTTTTGCTGCCTATTAAATAGAAATGCTTAAGGTCTGTACACACATACGTACACAAATACACACAAATAGGCAGAAAGACAACCGATAAAGATTTCTTTATTTACTGCCGGCGGCACAAGCAAAGGGAAAAAGGAAAAAATACATTTTCAAAAGGGGGGGATATAAATGAAGATGGATGTGAGGAAGTAGAACTCCTTGAGGCCTGATACACATGTTGACTGTCTCATTTTTCTGATTTAGCTTCTGGATACACACAACAAAAAAGCAGAAAGCGTGCACAAAGGCTCACAAATTCAGCAGCATACTGACCCCCAGTGCGAATACACACACAAAAGAGCGCTACGCAGCTGAGCTGATACAGCGTTTAATGCTTTACGATTTGACCTTGAAGTCTCTTCTGAAGAAGAGAGCTAGGCCATCCGTGACTGTCTGTACGGCAGAGCGTGCACCAGCGCTGATAAAAATTCACTGAATCTTGCTTCTGGTATATGCTTTGTTTCTAAAACAAAGTGGGTCAGGCTTTCCAGTGGGCTTAGCTATGTAGAGAGAATCACACAAGTCTGTTTTATATTCGGTTGAGAAGGTGAAGGACCCGGCCTTTGTACTGTACAATCCATCCAAATTAAATAATTGAGCTCCAGGACCAGTTGTACATCACCTTCAAGCAGAGACTCTTTAAAAGCTGGAGTCAGTAATGCTGGAGAACGCGGGTTGTCAAAATCACTTTTTTGTCAAAATCAGTGAATATCTCCCCGTGATCCCTAACCTGTCCGTTCTGGACAGGCTAGGCTCTGTAAACTGGTATGTAAACAAAGGAAAATGTTAACAAAGGGGCCGACCGTAGCTAGCAACATACCAGTTTACAGAGCCTAGGCTGTGTATTAACACCAAATTTTGCTTCAGTGCACACACAGAATGGACCGGTAGTGAATTGTGAGGAGATATTCACTGATTTTGACAAAAAGTGATTATGACAACAAGCGTTCTCCAGAATCGACTGACTCCACCTAAATGTTTCAATGTACACAGGAAATCGGTGTAGCGGTCCTTTCTTCCAGTAATGAGGCTGACTGATATATTTCTTCAGAGAAAGGTAAGCAGACAACAAAATGAATGGATGAGGATGTGAAGGGAGGGAGGGAGGGGCCCAGGGGAGGTTTCAATGAGGCTATCAATCTGTCTATCCAACGCACATCTGCCGTCCTGTCACTGTCTTTCCTCATGCAATTGTATCATAAGATGCCGGATGGATTTCTTGTGATCAGGACGCATAAATAATATTACAAAACCCTGGCATCGTTTGCTTTAAAAGGAGGGCAACTTTATGAGTGTGATCAATATTTTATGAGGGGTTTTATGGGAGCAGAAGGATATTATTTGGAGGTTTTGCATTTCTCTTATGAGTGATCAGCCTTGTTGAAATCTTCATTAGTGTGTAGCCTACATTGTGTGCTTTGTTCTCGTCGCTCAAACAGAAACAAGTTTTAGTGGTAAATTCAACAGTTCGAATCCTGCAATGAACATGTGGTCAGGGCCGCCTTTATGCACGGGCTTACCTGGGCTGAAGCCCCAGGGCCTACAAGGATCAGGGGCCTCTCAAAAAAAAAAAAAAAAAAAAAATTTTTTTTTTTTTTTTTTTTTTTACTGTCTCATTATAGGCCCCTGATCTAAGAAGGCCCCGCACATTGTCATTTAAATAAATTATTGACTGGCTCATGATAGGCCCCTGATCTTAGGGGGGCGTAGAGAGATCAGGGGCCCATCATGAACCAGTAAAGAAAAAGGAAAATAAAATTACATTATTTTTGGCCTACGAAGATCAAGGGGCCTATCATTCACCAGTACATTTTTGTTATTTTTGTTTAAATAACATTGCTCGGGGCAACGCAGATCAAGGGCCTATATTGAGATGAGCCATTAAAAACAAAACGAAGAATTAAAAAGAGAGTAGTAGCTTTGGGATAAGGGATTATTAAAAAAAAATTGGAATGCTGACTGATTGGATTTTTTAAACCTGTATATTTTTGTTTCTGCTTTTTGGTATTTCTGTGTCTCCAAATGATTCCAGAAAATAGCTCACATAGGACACAGTTGATTTAGCCTTAGTTTTCTTCTCAAAGTGCACCAGATTGATGCATTTTACTTTAAAAGGTTCAAATTTTTCTTCCGGGGGGCATGCCCCCGGACCCCCTAGAAAGTCCTGGGTCCCCACCGCTGTCTCTGAAATAACTTGGAAAAACACTGTAACCAACCATGTGTGTTTGGTTATTAAAAGTCATTATACCAGGAGGGGGTTTAAAGGCCTACTTCACCGGTTTGAATATGAAGGTGTATTGAATTCTGAGATCCTATGTAGTATAAATGTGCAAAAAAAATTGAAATTGGTTCATCCTAGCCTGAGAAAAGGCCGAAAGAGTGTTTTTTTTAACCCTATATTAATCTTACTGTGACATCACAGTAAGATAAATATAGGGTTAAAAAAAAACCTTACTTTGTAAATATTACTGTGATTTCTCCTACTGTGACATCACAGTAATATTTACAAAGTAATTTTTTTTTTAACCCTATATTTATCTTACTGTGATGTCACAGGGGGGGCCTACGAAACCTCTCAGCCCCGGGGCCTAGTGGCAAGTAAAGGCAGCCCTGCATGTGGTATTGTAGTAGCAGCTTGTATGGTGGGTGGATTTACTAATATAAAAAATGAAGGAAAAAGGCATCCAATTTGACATGCTGTAGTTTTGAAGCTGCTGAAGATATCAAGGCTGTTGGGAGAAATGATCATACCGACTCTGAGGCGATAACGTCGTCTTCTCTACCATCAGGGATTTTATACCCTGACTGACATCTGACACAAAGAGCCGATCTTGTCTGATTATTATTAATCGATAAAAAAACGATATTTCTTGACAAATATATCAATATTAAGATATTAAATGTTATATAATCTATAGTCTATTAACATCGCTGAAATGCTAAAATGTTAATGTTAAATAGGTAATCATCACCATTCTGAAGTCAGTAGGATTTATGAACATGTGGACCAAGCAACTTTGGCTAAAAAAATTACCTCAGTTCATTGTCATTGAATCATATACCCACACCAAGTTCTTACTGTAGTTTTATTGAAGGATACACATTTAAGCCCATACCACCTACATTTGTGACTTCAGCATCCCATAAAATAAATCACAATCAAATGGACAAACACACCGGGTCGCTGTCTTTATCTCTCTCCACTCATGTGTTGCTTCTACTCATTTATCTCAAAACGCCTCTCTATTCTCTTCTCAATCCTATTTTGTTTTTCAATCCTAAACAGCCACGCTTCGAGGGAGGTTACACCGTTAGCATACAAATTCTCATTTTAACCATTTGTAACCATTTGACATACATGAGACATGGCTACAAACACAGAACCTGAGACAAGATGTAATGAGCAGAAGAAAAACAAAAAGCTGACCATCTGATTCTTGTCCTGTACAGCAGCTGATGTATACCCAGGCTGCGGCTCGTTAGCAAAAAAGGCATTAAGCTCACTCTGCAAGATCAATGGTCCCTAATAAGAAATGCTTTAATATCGAAGAGAGAACCATTTCCATCAATAAATCTAGCTTTTATCCTGTCCAAGGGAACAAGTGCTTTCATTAAGCAAACAATAAGACAATTCACTTTTCAACCAGACTAAACAATCCAAGCTTTAATTTCAGCTCAGGGTTTTTTAAAGAGCTCTAAGATTTGCGTTCTGGCGTATCAAACGGAGTAAACAGTATTTGTCTTGCAGCGTGCTTAGGGACTGAGTGAGTCCAGGCCTGTGAAAAAGGAGGTTAGCTGGTTAGAGTCTAACTACAGGCTGAAAACCTGCTGACTGCATTGCCAGGACAGCTGCCGACTGACTGCAGACCTACAGTATATTTGTGAGTTCGGTCACACCTGCTCACCGGTGGAGCTCAAACTTAAACATGCAAAGACACACAAATGCTCCCACACATACATGTGTAGGTCATGACGACAATAAAGCGATTATAATCATTAGTCTGATAGGTTGAATTTCTAACCTATTGCGTACAGAGGCACTTTGATCTACGTCCATTGATCATGCCTCTTCAAAATCAGGAAATACAACTTCCAGACCCATGTTCAATCTTAAATAAGATTTAGCTGCTGCGGTCTGGCGATATCCAGGCTTGTTAAAAGGTGTTATCACTAAATATGAAATGTGACTGCGACGGAAGCAGACTTAGCAAAGGAAACTTGAATACATTGAAACACATGACCTATTTGCTCCAGTGGAGCTTCCATAACTTTTTTTCTCATCTTACTCTTGGCAAAGAAAGCAAACAAACATACTTTCCAAAAACTTGAGCTACATCTTACTGGGCAAGGTTAAATCTCAGTGTCTTGATAAATAATTGTTAATGATTTCTAATAGATGAACAATGTGCCACGGGCATAGAGGAATTTAACGTGCATTTAATCTTGGCTTTCTCAATAGCACACGATTGATATAAGATTCATAAAGTATCAAGAATTAATATCAAACAGGTCCTATACCACAGGCTATACCTCATTTATCCAAACATGTGTTTTTTTGGTATTTAAAACACGACATGAACACTTATTATCCCAGTAAAATTCAATAAATATGCTGCAGTGGTTTCTGGGAAATGTGGGATACATTCACTGTGGCGTTCTTAAATTTCACCTTTTTGTTTCTGGTGACATTTATTGCTTCTATGTGACTGGATAATTTTTCTTACATAATAAAGCTTGTTATTGACTTGGATCCCAGTATATTGTCATATTTATGTCAGATTTCAGTTTATATACCAGTGAAGACAGAAGCTATCACTTATTCAATTGTGCTGGTTCCTTCTTGTCTGAGAACTGTAAATGATTTAATATTTAATTATGCTAATTGATGTGGGTGCACATGGAAACAAATGCATCTTTCCGCAATTGAATAAAATAAAGAAATTAGAATTAACATTGTGTATGTGAGTGTGGGAGTGGAGAATGGAAGAGGATGTGATATGAACATACGTGTGCATGTGAAGAGGGGTTACTGTGCACTGGATATGTGGAGGTGTGTCTGTCTGTCTGTCTGTCTGTCTGTCTGGGTCTATGTGTGTGTGTGTGTGTGTGTGTGTGTGTGTGTCTTTTTACCTTGGCAGGTGAAGCAGTGAACATGGAAGTGTGTCTTTTTGACGCGCACCACCTCCCCGCGACACACCTGCCCACAGCGCTCGCACACTATGGGCGAACGACCGCGGCTGGGTAGAGGAGAGCTGCTGCTGCTGTTGTTGTTGTTTCCTTCATAAAGACCAGACTGGTACTGAACTGTGGAGAGGAGAGAAAAAAAACATTATTATCACTTATCACACTTATTATCATTTTAAGGCCCTATACCCATTGACTTGATTTCAGATCAAACATCTGATCAAGGTGAAATAAGAAAATGTGGGAGGAACGCCACCTAAAAGCACGGGTCGGGAACCTGCTAGTGCGTGACAGAACACTACACCCAAAATGTGTAATGAATCAGCAGTTGCTCAGGTTTGTCGTACATGTGTAAAGAAGAAACACACCAGATTGAAAAGTTGACAAAATATTAATCTAAAAAGGAGTCACGGGGAACATTTAAAAATATCTCTAAAACAGTCTCATTTTCCCTCTGATGATCATAAATGACATGTAAAAGGAAACAAGACCATCAGCGCAAAGAATGCTATTCTTTCCTTCTTTTTTGTCTCTGTCATGGGTACGCTCACTCAGGAACTGCAGCTGGCGTAGTATAAAGACTATAAAGACATACTGAAAAGTTCCCCGGAGCACGATCCGGTCTTAAAAGACACTTTTTGTAAATGGCACACAAGCACTGTGGCAACCAATTCTGGAGGGTCAATGAGACAAAAAACACAATGAAAATGATACAGAATAAAATGTGAAAATAAAAACATAAAGGGCAGATATACAGACACGTAAACATAATCACAGACACTCTCGACTGAAGGTTCAGGTGGGGGCAAAGAAAGCTTAGAGAGAAAGGCTTAAGTAGTAGTAATGGCTCCTGGAAAGTCTGTTACTGTGTCAGGGAGATCAGCACAACTTACAACCATTCATTACAAGGGTTATGGCCTTAGAGACAGGCACACAGGCCAACGTTGAAAAGACATTCTTGCAGTATTACAGTAGTAGCAAGACATCTGAAACTTCAGTATCTTATATACAGATATGTAAAGCATTACACATTTGATGCAGTCTACAAGTTCATACTATTGTTGCAATTTGCTAGCATAGCTGTTAGACTATGACACAAATTTCCATTAATGTATCACATTTTTAGACATATTCATCACAAATTTGCATTTTATAGTGTAACCAGTGCTTATGATACTATTGAAATATACATGCAGAGGACATTACAGACACACAAACCCCTATGAGAGACATGAAAAGGGCACAGCGGGATTAAACCTCTTTTATCCTCGCTTATGAAACTGGCCAAATCCCTCTTAGACAAGAGACACAAGTCCTTTCTTTTACTCAGAAACAACACACAAACAAAACGAATACAACATATAAACAACACACAAAGTAATACATTCAGTCTCTCTGTGTCACACACACACACACAGGCATGAGTACGTGCACACACATGTATACACACTCAAACTGCTCTGTCTCATGGTAGGACAAAAAAACTAAAAGGACAGCGGAGTGAATACATTTCACTAACTGACGGCATATTTGATCAATATTGATTTGTGACAGTCAGCTGCACTCTGCATAGTATGCAACAATCTGAGCAACAGTTCTACTGTATATCACACAACTGAGTTAAATTACAGTTAATGTTGCTGCATCCTAGAGTATTATACAATTCTAGTGCACACACACACACACACACACACACACACACACACACACACACAACATGCTGGCAGGTTAAGCTGATGACAGCAGGAGATAAAGAGAGTAGTGGATCTATTAATGTTTTCAGCAGGAAATTTAAAAAGGTAAAACTGGGACAAAAATGTTTCCTAACACAATTTATCTCCAGTGTGTGTGAGCATGTGTAGGTGTATGTCACCACAGAAGTTGGCATTGGTTCTGTAGCCAGATGGCACCACAAGGACTGGAACCACAGACACAGAAAGATCTGTGAGCCACCTGTGTGTGTGTGTGTGTGTGTGTGTGTGTGTGTGTGTGTGTGTGTGTGTGTGTGTGTGTGTGTGTGTGTGTGTGTGTGTGTGTGTGTGTGTGTGTGTGTGTCAGAGGGACTGAATGTGTTACTTTTTGTGTTGTTTATATGTTGTATTTATTTTATTGATGGTCAAAAGCTTGTGCACATACAGTATGTGGTTCAGTGTTAGTTGAGGATACTGTATGGTGCGCATTGTATTGATAAGTGACCACCAGGTCATTTTCGTGTGCACAGACACACACTCTTTACAGGCTGTCATTGCTAAAAGTGGTTCTCAATCTTTTTGGCTTCTGACCCCTTGAAGATAGCACATTTTGCTGCTCAAACAATGATTTTCCCATTCAGATGTTTCATATCTTTTGGTTAGGGGCGGAAATATTGTGTGTGGCAGAATTGTATTAATTAAGCTTTCCAAATCAGACACCCTACAGATTCATGAGTGTACCTAACGAGTCAGCCAAAAGACAACCCTATTCTTTGCTGTGGGAGACCTTTGGGGTAACAGTTGCTCTCCTATACGCTGACATGGTCATAATAGTTTTACAGTGCAGCCTCACCGGAGCCTTTTAAAGGTTAAATATGTCCCTAAGGTGAGGGATATAAAACTAGTGCTGCTGTTAATGCTGCAGCTGCTTGGTGTCTAACTCTTAAAAAGCACTGTGTTGTATCATGTCTGCAGAGCCCACATCATTGATTTTTGGGATGTAGTGGTTTCACATTAATACAAACCTGCTTTAATGTGGTTCCATGTTTAGACACGGGGACATTTTAATATGTGCTTGTCTGGCACAGTGTCGAGCAAACATGTGCTCTCTTGTCTTCCGGCTGTCAAAGAACAGCAGGCTTTGTTTCTTCTATATCTGAGCAGCTGTCACAGGCTTTTTTGGCTGTTGTACTTTTACTATTATTGATTCCAATTAACAAGTGATTCCTAAAAATATTTTCTGCTACAGAAGGACCAAAATGTAGGATGAGCATGAGCAATCTGACATGTTTGTAGAATGAAATGAACAGAATGATTGGATCACATGTGACTATGGGAATGTCTTCAGTGTCAGAGGACCACAGAAACATATGATCAACCCACATGCATGTCTTTTGGCTGCAACACAAACTGACAATGATGAAAACACAGATGAGCAACGCTATCATCGAAACACAATATTAGCTCCTGTTTTTAACTTTCATTGACAGAGAGCTGGCTAATGACATAATGAAATACACTGACAATATGAGTTATTGATCAATAACCTCAGTGAAGGGCTGTGTGCGTCTACTTCGGGTTAAACCATCCCAGGACACTGCGCTATTGATCAGGCAGAAGAACCAAATACTCATGCCCACTCATTCTCACATCCCTCAACACCCCAAATACACACACACACACACACACACACACACACACACACACACACACACACACACACACACACACACACACACACACACACACACACACACACACACACACACACGCATGGCTTGCTTAGCTTACCATTTGTCGGTCCACTCATGGTGTGAAGTGGAAGTCCAACAGATTGAATCCTCAGAGGACTGTTCCAGTCAGTTCAGTGAAGCCTCCAAAAGCTCCAGATATGACCAAGCACTCCTGTCAACTCTCCCTCTTTCTCTCTCTCTCTCTCTCTCTCTCTCTCTCTCTCTCTCAAGCGGATTAGACCACCATACCCCTCCACTCTTCGTAAAGGCAGCCGGTAGTGGAATGGAATCGTAACTGACTGGTAGCATCCTCCTCCTCCTCACGCCTTCAGCTTCAGCCTCTCCCCACACTAACTAACTATCCCCAGGGGACGGCCTTCTGGTTCGGTGCGAAAGTGAAGTGGAGAGTGACTCCATCCCTTTCCAAACAGTCAGTGCGCTCCATAAGACGTCTGCCTGCCCGTGCATTCCTGTCTGAACGCTGGAAATGCTGGAGTTTCCCGAGGGTCTTGTCCTACTCGAAGCTGTCAGCACATGTTTCGCAAGGCAGGACCATAGATAGGCAGGACCAGCTCCTCTCACGGTGAGAGTGCGCCGAATAGCGTACAATCCCTGAACTGTCGTCGGCTAAAGAGAACAGCCCACCCAATCAAATTTTATTTTTTTAGATTGTCCAGACCCACTATCGGACGGACCTGTTCGTTCGCTGTCCAAGAAAATATCTAATACAATTCAGACAATGAATTAATACTAAAGAATATACCATTAGCATGCATTGCTTCTAATTGTATTATGGGCAGGACCAGGGCCGACGGACTGCGGGGGAAAGTGCGACAGTCACGGGGGGCCCAAGGCACAGGGGGGCCCAGAATTTGTTTTAAGCTGAATGTGGGGCCCCTATCTTTGAAGGCCCTGAACAATGCCATTCCAAAAAAAGAAATAATTGACTGGCTCATGATAGGCCCCTGACCCTTGCAAGGAGATCAGGGGCCTGCGCATGACTAAGGCATGTGTGCGGGAGAGTAAGCAGGAGCAAGCCGACATTGAATTGAACTGGTGGCGAAAATAAACGCACAATGTTTCTATGGGGATATTTAGCTGTACAGATATTTTGAGATTTGTGTCTATTTAGCTTCCATAAAATGTGTTCTTTCATACTAGTATGGATAAAAGGTCCAAAATATACATTTTAGGTGTTTATTTTACTAAACTTTGACTGCTTGCGTCTGTATTTTGCTCCTAAATTCATCAAAAGTGAGCATTCTAACGTAACATACAGCACCGCGACCGCTGTATGAATCATAATAACCATGGTACTGTTGGAAAGCTCTGAATCTCAAGTGCAACGTTATCGGATCCAAATATGGTCATTTCCTTTGTATCAGTAACCAATCGTGAAAGTGTGAGGAGGGATTCAATGCTAGGAAGGCGACCTCATTGGCTAATGCACATTTCTGACGATCTGATTCGCTAAAAGGCATCACGTGATGCTAGCCGCGGGTAGCTCGAAAATCACAAAATAAAATGGGGAAAAACGTTGAAAATATGCCAAACCACAGGGCTCAACAATAAGGATTGCCCGACGTCCCGGGGCAAGTAAAATGCCATGTCGGGCCAGTAACTATGACAACTGGCATGCCCGACCGGGCAACCGGGAGGTTCCGCTGAAATTCTTGAATAATAATTAAAAAAAATCATATTTCTTATTTTATTTGATTTTTTAATCGCCAAATACACGTAATCTATCTATGGTCTATTTTCATATTTAACTGGTGCTAATTATTACATTAACGCTAATTTTTGTGCGCGTAGTGTCTGCTACGTTGCATCTCTCCTCTCTGCTCCGTTTTGTGAAAGGGGGGCGGGGCTCCACTGCCGATACACACACACGCAGACTCGGCACAACACCGGTGAGCACACACACCCAGAGAGGTAGAGAAGAGAACTACACGCAGTAGGTTGATGTGACAGAAAGTCCAAAAGCCAACGAGTACATTATAAATGGAGTGAAGTTGACCCCAACCGTCTGAAAACCAGCGAAAATATCCACGTTTTTTAAATGCATTATGCACCCAACGTGAATCTAGTAGTAGCGAGGATGCTAACGTTAGCTCTGCTGCTAGTAGCCTACTACCAGTTAATGTGCAGTTCAACACAAACATCAGCAACAGTTATCAGAGGAGCATCTTTACAGCCTGCATAGATCTCAATAAATGGCCCAGAGGTGTCTGACTTCACATACCATGAGGCAGTGAAAGCTTAAAAGTAAGCTACTGGAAAAGTGTTCAAAACAGCCTGGCCTGAGCCAAATTTTGAGATTTTGAATCCAATCACTCATACACACATTAAAATAATAGCCTATAAAAAAAAAAAAAAACTTTAAAACAGATTGTTGTAGGCCTAAAAAAATGTTTGCAGAAAGAAGTTTTAAAGAATTGCTGTTGTAAAAGGAATAAGGTAAAACAAATAAAAATAAGTGCTGTTAAAGTCCTTTACATGATTTGTTTGCATAAAACATGTCTCGTTTGCAGTTATTGTCGGTTTAGAAACAAAAAAATTACAAATGTTCCAACTCAAATAATATTTGACTAATAGCCTCCACTTTCAGTATGACCCTTAACTCATCTATAATACTGTCCATGATTTGTTTATACATTGTCAATAAAGAGCAAATATAACAATTATTTGAACACGACTAATAGAAAAAAAATTGTATTGGGGCCAGTAAAAATTGACTTCGGGCAAGTAGAATTCAGATCCACTTGCCCGACCGGGCAAGTGAAAAAAAACCTTAGCGTTGAGCCCTGCAAACCAACACAAAAAAAATACTTAATCAATTGGCTACGGACATTACATGATCGCCATTTGAAGGGGAGAAGTGTTAAAGAGATGTAAATCACGCCGAACACGTCGGAGAGACACAGACTGTCAGAGGATCAGAGGGGAGATGGTGGGGAGAGAGAGCGTCTGTGCCGACTCCGGAGCAGGTTGACAGACAGTGGCTAATAATGAATTAATCACGTTTAAATTAGCATGTGGATGTAAATGTTACTATGCTATGGTTTATATATGTTAAGCAGTGGTAGGCCTATATGGCATTGAGGGGTGTAGGGCCTAATTCAATAAATTACTCTAGCTATAATCAGTGATTATCAGCAGAATTCACGTTTTTATCTTTAACGGCCGTTTTCTCAAAATGAGCTTTTTCCAATACTCTGAGAAAGATATCTCAACTTCTAGACCACTGACATCAACCAAACTTTCTATAATCATTCATAGCACTATTTTAAAGGTTTTTACACAAGGATTTGTTAATATATTGTTAATTGTCTGATTTATGATACATTTCCTCCTAAAAACATGCCTAAAATGCATTTCTAAGACATAGTATTTTTTGATTTATTAAATGAAAAAAGGCTGTATCCAAAATCTGTTGTGTAAAAACTTTAGAAACTAATATGTGCTTAAAATAAAATAGAGATTTTAACTCTGGCTTTATCCAACATCTCGATTTTTTTCTCGAAAAATTACCCAAATCTACATATAATTGCTTAAGTATTGCCATATTTGCATATTTAATAAAATATTAAAGAAAAACATGTAATACAAAAAATATTTGTGTTAGTGTCAGTAATCAACTGGCAAAGTTTCATGATGATATCTATAAGTTTTTAAAAAATCCCTATTCACCTGGGGTGTCTCCCCTTAAGACTCCACACCACTGTGGCAACACAACCTATCTATCAGCTCAGAAAGCGCAGAGAAAAGTCTCATAAATACATGAGAGTGATGGCCCCTGCAAGTTTCAGTAAGTTTAAAGAAGTGCCACAATGTTGCTGTCTTTGAAATGCATTTAGACATTTTAAGGGGAAAACACATTGTATTTATTATTTCATCTATTGAGTTATTTGTAGAACAGCATGCTAGTGTAGGCCAACAAGATTTATTTTCTGAATTTTCAATGCTGCTTTATTTTTATGTTTTAAATTGGGAAAGACATGTTCCAAAATGACCAATAACCTTTGTATTTAAAAATAAATCAAGCAAGTAGGCTAATAATAACCATTAATGAATTATAGGCTATCGCATCACAGTAGGCCTATTGTCCACAATAATCACAGCCCCGCCCCCATCCATAAAGGAACTTTAAAAAGTTGAATTTGCACTTGTTGTGCATACACAAGTGTATGGTCTATTATTTGTATTTAGTGTGTCTGCATAGCATTGCACCAAAACAGTAGAAGTTTTCTTTAATTGTGTTTTGTACTGTCCGTAAAATTTTACCTGCACATAGCAAACAAAATTGCACAACTGTAAGGTCAGTGTCTGTTGTATTTTTGTATTCAAATAAACAGTTGTTTATTTCTATAGTGTGCATTGGCATCTTTGAGCAAAATACCCCCAACATTTTCGCTTCCTGTGACCCTGGCCAGTGACCACCTTGACTAAGACATTTTCTGGGGGAAACACCGGTAAAGGTAATGATTTGGTCATTCCTCAAATAAATGTATTGTGGAGTTGTCTGGCTCAGAGAGCCATGTGTATTGTAAGACCGCCTTTCAGGGGGCCCATCAGGACTTTTTGTATAGGGGCCCAGAATTTGGTGCTACGCCCCTGGGCAGTACAGCCTGCCTCGAAGTTACCCACCCCCGCTTATAGTGGTCACTGGTCAGCAGAGCCGGCCTGAGACATAATGCGAAATAAGCGGTTGCTTAGGGTCCCGACAGCCAGTCGTTTGTTTGTTTGATATCAACATCATTATGGAAATGTAAATTATCATACAAAAAAATGAATCCAATGTTTTGGTAGATAGTTAATAACTTAATAATTGAATCAGTTCATCTGGGAGGTAATCCGAGGTTAACTGATCACGTCACGTTCAAGTCCATGGCATGCACAGTGTGTATTGAGTTTATTTAAAAATATTTGATAATGGGGCTGCCCTCAGTTGCCCATGCACTGTGTATAGTCCATAGCCTATTTCTACCTCGTCTGTGGAAAAAAAGATAACTGGACAACAGAGTTCTTCTGCTTCGTTCCTCTCACTGCATTTACCCCCTGTTTGTTTTTGTCACGTTCCTCAATTGCCCATGCGTTTAAACCCAAATCCTAACCAAAAGTCTAACAAGCGGTGAACATCATTACCAACCCATTACTAACATTCTATCAATTTTAGTGCAAGGGTGTTCCATACCTCTAACAGGTAATGGTTCAATAAGATATTCCTCGTTTTCATTAAAAATACATTCAACTTTTTTGTAATGTTTCACCACTTTATTACTTTTGGAACGCGGGGACAAGTGAAAGTCTCCAGAACTTGTCTTGAAAATACCCGCCTGTCTCCCATCCCACATCGCGTCAATTCATCCTTACCCCAGCCAGATGAGCCCAAATACCATCTAAATGTGTTTTGTCCAGCTCCTTCCACTTTTCCCCAAAAACACCTTTCTAGTTTTTAGAATTTTTCTGTTAAATTCTTGGTTTTTAAAATAATAATTGTTCTTTATTTGTTAAGGGAAATGAAGTTAAAGGTGTTAAATTTTTGTATTAGTTTTTGGTTTGTTAAAAAAATTAAAATCCAAAAATTTGAATTAAAATAAAAAAAAAGGGTTTAAAAAAAATACCCCTCTATAAAGTATAATCATGCATTTGTAAACTTGTTTGCCATTCTGGCTTCTTTTATTCAATAAATTTTAATTATATTCTATTTTATTTCTGTGTTTTTAATTTGGGGGTTTAATTTGTTGTAATTTGTTGGGGATAGATAAATTTTATCTGTTAAATTAAATATTAAAATAGAATTTACTAAGATATTCCTCTATTTATTGTAATATGACAATCTGGATATCTTTGTTTTTTATTTTTAAGTTTGAAGAGTGTAATGTTGGTAGGCTATGAGAGAATATTTTATATGTTTTGCCCTCCCTGTTGAGTGTAATGAATGTGGGTGGAGTTTTCCCAAGGGAAATAAATGGTTCGTCAAAAGTCATAACACTTGAACTGTGTGTGTGTGTGTGTGTGTGTGGGTGTGTGTGTGTGGTGTGTGGGGTGTGTATGTGTGTGGTGTGTGAGATTTGGGTGAAATATGTCTCACAGTTGTAAAGAAAGAAATAGTCTTACATTTCTGACACCCTTTTACCTTCAGTTTTACTGCGGGTCAAATTGCGAACAGTATCTATGTGATATAAACATGAGGGGGTGGTTGAAATGTGTGAGATAAAATATTTTCATATTATATGTTGATTACCCTAATTAAGGCAAGAGAAGAAGTTTCATACTGAAAAATAATTTTAACTATTTTTTCTAGATCTTCAAACTTTGAAATGGCAATTGGAAAAAAGGAGGGTTAAATGAATTCATTATATTACAGAAAAAAAATCCTGTTAAAGAAAAAGAGCACCAAGCCCATCCCAGAGGATCCTGCATAATATTTTATTTCAAATTCATATTTTTATGGAAAATCCATGTTCAATAGCTTCTAATTCATCCGACCCAGTGTCTCCAAATTATTTGTTCACACAAAATTCCTCAGATTTAGCCTCTTAATTTCCTCTCACAGTGCACCAGATTCATGTATTTTCACCCAGCTGGACATCGGAGGCAATAATGGAAAGCTGCTGGTAGCAGTGCTATCATGGTAACCTAATACAGGATAAGTTAAAGGGGAAAGGTAACACAAATGGCAGCTCTCTACTACGGGGGTTTCTGGCAAGGGGTCAAAGGTAGTAGGTTGCGATACAACAAATGGGAAAAAGTAAGTTTATATAATAAACTAAAAAATGCAATTTTTGCAGTTTTTTTCGATCGCTAAACCACAGTAGGCACAACTGTAGCTCTATGTGCAAAACTCTAACTACAGTCTGCACTACCAACAGTCACTGGAGCTGAACAGTTCACTTCATCTGCAAAACAGGTTCAGTGCAGCAAACACTATGCACCAGCCTCATTGAGATAACACACTGTCACTCAGAACCTGCTCAGAGTACAAACACTAGCATCAAACCCCAATACACAAATTACAAACTTTTAATCTTTACAGTTTGAATAATTTGAGTTATTTCACACAAATTACATAATATTTTCTTTGATGAAAGGGTGAAATTATTTCACATGAAATTGTTTATTTTATAAAATACCAGTTTTTTTAGGAAAACAAAAAGAAATGAAAATCAGAAGTTTGCTTCAATAGATACACATTTTGTATATTTTATTGAAAACATTTCCAAATGTAGTATTTACAGTTTTTCATAATTGTTTAAACACATTTTTTGGAACATCAGACACAATGTGCACAATCTGTAACTAATTTACCAACTGCTTAACCAATTCTGCTGAACTCCAAACACATTTCCTGCCTTAGACTCATATTCCCTTTCCAGAACACACATTTTTCACAACATTACACACAATTTTCTATATATTGCACACTCTTCCTGAATTCTCTCTCTTGGTGATCACACAGAACACACTGCCAATCACATTTCTAAACTCAAAAGGCTTTTATGCAGTTAGCTATAGAAGGGTCAGAGATGAGCTCCTGTTTGCTGTGATTTACAGTAGACTGCACATGTTGGTACAAATACAGTTTTTGCCGAATACTGTAAACACAGCATCACAACCTCTAACTTTTGTAACCATGCTCTAAACCAAAGCTCCAACCCTACACACACGATAAATGCTTTGCGCTGTGTATGAAATTCTCCAACATACTTCTTGAAAAAAATTAAACTAATTGAAAACCAATCAGTCTAAACCTTAGCACTACAAATAGACCCCAGGTGAGCTCAGCTCCTTTTTGAGACTGTAAGAGTCAGGGGAAGAGGAGGAGAGAGAGCGACAGGAGGACGAGGACAAATAAGGCAACAGACAGAGACACATACAACAGGGACACTATAGTGGACTATGTTATAGATCATGGCCTATCAATGAGGGAGCCTGGACAGAGAGTGCAGCCCAACCTGAGTCGCTCCATAATTAGGAGATTTAGTCTGGATATCAGGTGATCATTTCCCTGTTGCTTCTCAAAGGAAGACATTGAGTGTGATGTTGATTTGGCGATGTGGCCAGATGCAAACAGGAGGCGGTATCCATAAAAGGATTCATAATCCAACCACCCAATTCCTTACAACACTGTTTTTTTTATTCTACTGTAATTGTTTCTTAGTTTATGATGACACACTGAATTGCTTGAACTGCAGTCCTACCTATTCATTGTGTTTGTTTGAAATGGCAAAATAAACTATTCTGCATAATGTGTGTTAGCATTTGGCAAAAACCGTAAAGTATTTGTTGTTACTATAGGTGAAAGTGTATGAACATGCAAAGGCATAATTCTACTGATAAATCATTCATATAGTGTGTTGCATTTATACTACAGTGTTTTCCATTCTGTACACCAGTGTTCAATGAGTGCTAGAAATGTCTAGTCATATGATGTATGTGTTTGTCATTTGAAAAGAAAACACCGTTTAGTGAAGAGTTAACACTGTTTTGAGGGTAAAGTGTGCTTTTGCAAGAGAAGTGAAGGATTTTGCATTTTGTGTTTGAGTTTTGGAATTTGGGTTTAGGGTTTTGAAAAAGTGAGGTAGTCTATCAGGAAATGTGTTTAAGCAATTGTGAAAAACTGTAATTTATAGCTGTCCCCAGACAAATGTGCAACATCAAAACTCTATTCCTGAGATCCTCTGAGATTGTTTCCCCTTTGAGCATGTCTGACCTGTATGGGTTCAGTTTGGTGAGCCTAAACTGACCTGGTTTTATCTTTGTTTTATCTAGTGGCGCCCAATTTCTTCCCTAAAGATCTCTCACTACATTGGTCTATTTCATCAATCAGTTTGGCCCACCTGATTGTGTTTACCTTGCTCGATTTAAGCAATGAAGCTTAGGGTTCACAAACTTTTGCACATACAACATTTGTCAAATAATTTGTTTTATCTGTTTTAACAATTCATTCTGGAAAAGAAAAATGTTGAATTGATAAACAAACATCTGTTATTTCATATAAAAAATACTGGTATTGAAAAAAAATTGTTAATAATGGTTAAAATAAATAAAATTCCAAAAGGCTCAAGGGGTTCACAAACTTTCGCACAACACTGTATGTGTTTGTCATTTGAAAAGAAAACACTATTTAGTGAAGAGTTAACACTGTTTTGAGCGTAAAGTGTGCTTTTGCAAGAGAAGTGAAGGATTTTGCATTTTGTGTTTGAGTTTTGGAATTTGGGTTTAGGGTTTTGAAAAAGTGAGGTAGTCTATCAGGAAATGTGTTTAAGCAATTGTGAAAAACTGTATCTGTGTAAATATTCTATAATTGTAATACAGAAATCAATTCCTGTAATGCTCCCATTTACTGTAAGGATGCAACTCTAAGCTGTTTGTTTGCTGGAAAATTCGTATTACAGATGCAACTTTAGATTTTTGCAGATTGGGTTGCACTCTCAACCCTGCCTCTCTCAATGCGAGACCATGATTCACAACAGGGTCCATCAGTGTTGCCCTTACTGTATTTCATCAGACATTAAGGCTCTATGTCTTCTATGTCTTCCTCCACACATCCACACTCTAACTGCCTCTACTACCTCCAACAACCTGTCTTCCTTGGTCCATTTCCAAAAAAATATACATTGTTGAGCTTTCCCTTTATACTGTATATATGTTCACTAACAAGTCTAAAACAAGACATCTTAGTGTTTCAGTTGGAATTGCAATCTGCAGTGTTTGAAAGGCATTAATTCTGTTTTGAATGTGTGGTTTACAGTTGTGGCAGCAGTGTGTTAGCATTTGAAAAAAGTGCTGGAAATCCACATTGTTGTGCAGGCTGTGGTTAAGCCATGAGATAGGTGTGTAGAGTTTTGAAGGCTGTGTATAAGCAATTAAAAACGAGCTAAAACGAGTTACAGTTTGGTCCGATATGAACTGCTGCTCTGCATACTGTTGATAGAGTTTTGCACTTGTCGTTCCAGTTGTGCCCACTGTGGTTTAGCAATTGTAAAAAACTGTAAAAGCAAAATCTCTCCAGTCATGTCATTTATCCTGACACCACACACGTATAAAACACCTATAGATTTAATCCTCAAACTCTTAATCAGGAGTTATGAGGCTATTCCGCAAACGGCTTCTCAGCTTTAAATACCCTCAGGATGGACTGTGATTGGCTGCAGGTATCCAGATTCACCAGCCAATAGCACGAAGGAGGAGGACTAGAGCCCAAACACACACACGTTAAATATTGTCCCTGCTTTCCAATCCCCCCATACTTCCCTACTATTTAGTATGCCAGAAAAAGATTTAGGATGTCCCAATACATGCATGTCAATTTTAGGATGCTGACAATTCATAAATGGCTCACTAACTCCAATAGCATTTTGGAGTATCCGTCTTTATTCTTGACATTTCACGAGATCATTAACAAAAAGAAGCAACATTTGTAAGATGTTTTCTTCCACACTCTCTATTGCAGTTTTTTGTGAGACATATCGTACTTTATTTATTTTTATTTTTTTTGTGTGTATTATCCCTTTAGTATTGCCATCAGAAAATTGTGTCTATGGCTCTGAGTGGTCGTTTCAGTTAATAGGGGCCTTATTGGGGACACTTTTATCCTGTTTTTTTTCTTCAAACTGTGTCATATTTTAATAATAATTAAACAGATAATACTATGATAAAATAACACCCTAAAATGATATGTGTGTCATGCTATTCCAATACATCTGAAGTTTTGTATGATCTACAGATCTAGATAGATCAATAGGTGTATACATATATGCAAATTTGATTTGAACAGACCAAAGTTAATTAAACTCATCCACAGTGGCTACTATGAGCCCATTACCTATATCTACAAAGAAGCGCCAGAAGGTGGCAGCACCAGTCAAGACTATATGCATTTGCTTAGTGGCGTGACCAGCATTAGAATGAACGACTTGGTGCCTTAACCAGAACTGTATTCCACTATACCATATTTATATTCAATATTCAGTATAAAAATATTCCAGTTTGAACAAAAACGTGAGATTTGTTGAAACTATGTCTTGGATACAACATCCATCCAACACAAAAACATGTTTATACAGTAAGTAACCTTTCCGTCTGTCCTGGCTTAATTCCCAGCGACTGAAAAACAATGTGGAGCATACTTCCTGCAAACACTGGCACAACACTGACACTTCCTGACACCCAATGCTGATGTTTGCTTCAACTTTGTTCTAAAATTAAATTGACGCCATTAGTGACAAATTACAGATCAAGTTGTGGGAAATTTTTGACCAGATGTGGTCAAATTGCAGTATCAGAAGCACTATGTTTGTGGGCTTTCTGACTCTCGTTAGTGCAGACAGTCTCAGGGTCTTGGCAGATGTCTTCGATGGGAAGTGGACTGAGGTCAGAAATACAGTACATGTCACCAGGAGTATCACATCCAGTTTAAGTGCCTGTGGGGACACACAGGTGTGATTAATGACCTATTGTGAAGTCAGTCTGCCGTTCAAAGCATTTGAGACACAATGGCAAGTTCCTTCAAAACACTGAGAAGTCTGGCTGGCAACTGCGCTACTCAACTGTGTGTATGTGTATGTTTGTGTGTGTGGGAGGGGTGGGGGGGGTGATAGCTGCGCTGCACACTATGATAATTTGGAATGCTATCTCATCAGGCTGATTTTCTTTCAATCACATACTGTATATCCCTAAAACTTCAGCCATGTTTTCTGTGATCAATTCAGAATTCAAAAGCCTTTTGTGGTTTGGTATAGCAGTCTAATTGAGTTTTGAAAGAGGAAATATAGAGAGTGTCTGTTGTCTGTGAAAGATGAAGTATCAGTGTTGTATGTCAGACCAAACACCCCTGATGAGGAAGTTAAAATAGTAACATAGTATTAAAGATAGCATGCTTAAGCAAACTCAACTAATATAGCTTCTGTCCATGCATGTGACCACAACATGGCGTTTCAAAAATGAGGAAACATAATTGTGTGTGAGAAAAAGGAAGACAAGTTCTGTTGAGAATTGACTTACTCAATACGTTTGAGCTTCTTATGTACATCCTATACTTCCTCAATGCCACATACACACAGTTTTGCAAGAAAATGAACGGGACGCTGTTGCGCAAACAAGTTATCAATGTGTTTGCACATAACAGATAAAGAGCTTATGAAAGAGCTGAGGGGCAGACAGAGAAATGACAAAAGATGAGAAGACAAACTGTCTGGAAAATGAGAAAGAAATGTATTGATAAGATAAGATTAATTTTGTTAAGCAGCATGTGTCGCTGACAGTTCCCAAATATTCCTACATACTGTACTGTACATCATAACTATTTTCTCTATATGATAAGGAAGCCTGTCAGTGTGTGCATGTGTTTTTGAGTATGTAACATACATGAAGATAAAAGTCTGTGTAGTCACATTGAGGGAATTTTTCTCCCATTTGGAAGCATACATTCAGTCCTATAGTATCACTATCAAAGGTTCATGTGATTGTGTGTTTGTCAGACAGGAAATGAGACCAGGGGAAAGGGAGGTCAGTGTCATTGTGTGTCTGAGCACTGATCTAGCTCCAAAACCTTTGATTAAAGGTGGGCTCTTTATGACAGGCTCTTGTTCTTTACAGTGAGATTTATGATTCATTGTTGATTAATCAGAATGTAGACATCAAAAGTCACAGCATACGCCCCAAAAACTTTAGATTAATTGCTGTACTGGACTCACGTTCTTTCTATAAATAAAAGTTTAACCACACCTCATGTCCACAGATCTTCAGATCCTCATATCATATGGTAATTGTCAAAGCCATCTTTCGGCCCGGAGACAAGTTGTTGTGTGTATTTCCACTGCAACCACAGCACCTTTGTCTGCTAAGGCACAGGGGACACATAATTCAACCCAGGATAGGTGAGAGCTCCCTTTTTTTTTGCATCGTTCAATCCTTGGCGGCGGAGACACTTTTTCACAGATTTGGTTTTAATCCAAAGTCGTTAAAGTGGCTGTGAAGACAGGAATTCTTCCAGCCTTCAGGGTTCAATAAAATAGTATAACAGTGCTGTAAGTGACGCTGTCCAATGTCCACAAGCAAGTGACCTTGATGGTTACGGTTAATGGTACTTTAAATGTTTTTATTAGGTACAGGTCAGTTGAGTTTTGAAGACACATTGAAAATGTCAAAAAAAAAACTCCAAGAACGTATATTTATTGGAAAATGTGTGTTACAAACTCGGGGTGTGGAACTGGATGTGGGCAATTTCCAGGAAGGGATGGTCTAAAGAAATACGCTGTTGAGTGACATTATTAGGAAATTTGGGATGTGCAGCTTGGCTCATGCGAGGAACACAAAATTCAGGAAATCTCAGCCCTGCTTTGATCACTTTATGGTAATATGTCTCTTGTGAGGCCCCTTAACTCCATAGAAGTGCTATTATCAGCACTTTAGTATTAGGATAACACACTGGATTGAGATACCAGGGTCTACTTTCCACAGGAAATGAACGCGATGCGTGACGAGACAGTCGGCATGTATGTGAATTATCTCACCTGAAATACACACATTAACATCAGCTACCTCAGCTATAACTCAATGGTGCTTGTTTTCTTGAACCTAGGCTTTAGCTAATGTTTTACAGTAGTTAAAGCCTAGTCTCAAGGTAAAACAGCCACTTCCAAATGTGTTCAAATACTTTATGGTGTAATTCCTGAAAAGGTAAAAGCTTCTGGGGATTGTTGGCAGAATGAAACTTCACAAGGGAAGAAAAATTACGCAAGTAAGGGAAAAAAGGATACGCGTAAAAGTGCAGGGGGAGGCCGGAGAACAAGAAGAGGTGAAAGATGAGCAGCAGAGTACGACAGTTTCACAAGGGGTAGACAGCGGAAGAAAGAAAACAGAGGGAGAGAGAGGGAGGGAGAGAGAGAATGGAGGACGAGTGGAAGTTATGGAATAGAAGGCAGAGGAGGTGAAGCAGAGAGAGTGATGAGGGAAAGCAGAGCGAGCGGCAGAGAGCAGATACAATTGAAGACACTGATTGATGGAAAGAGAGAACGAGCGAGAGCGATGATGATGACCAAGAGAGAGAGAGAGGAAGAGGAAGAATGAAAAGAAAGGGTGCAACAGGAGGAGTGTTTATCTTTCTGCTCACATTCCTCATTCCTGATCTGTAAGAAATAGACCTTTCACTGTGCCTGGGGTTCGCTTTCATCACACACAATAACTCCCACATAGAGCATAAATAAGAAGTATTAAGATATTTACTTAAGTAAACCACAAAATCCAAGTAAGATTTGTCTCATCCATCAAATGTATTCTGCATTTCTGACCTTATATGACCCTTCAAATCTTGACAGCTTTCAAAACAGCTGTCTCAGCCAGGCAGAGGTGATGCTGGGGGAATACATAAGGTACATAAATATAGTATGGGAGGAGAATGGGGAGTGAAAAGAGAGTGAGGAACTGTGCCTGTGCAGGTGATTAAAAAAAAGACTATATGAGGGATTCTGTTTTTGAAAATATTGCCATACTTCATCACTGTAGTACAAAGCCGATTCTGATTATTAATGAGTGAAGGCATTTCCTTTAGATCAGATCATAGAACATCATAGATTCCTTTACGTATTCAACCCTCCTTTCAGCAATGTGTATTGGCTCCTGTCATGCAAGTTCCAAAAAATATACCCGGTTATTGCTTGGTACAGGAAATATAAGGGGTACAAATCCAAATCCATGCTAGGAGCCGGAAACAGTAAAATAGCGGAGCTGGTTCACATAATGTACAGGATATACTGTGGAGGGCCTCTCCCAGAAGAACAAAAGCATCAAAGTGTGAAAGTGTTTTTACTTATAGACGTTCACTCACTTCAAAATAGGATAAATAATTCCTGTTTGCACTACTCTGCTTCTTTGCACAGTATGTCTCAAATGTTTTGAACCAAATTGATGGCTGATCTCTCAACACGATGTTGCTGCATTTTTGGTACCATAGAAGAAGACCTTGAAATAGACTAACCCTGTGTTCCAATTCCCATACTTTTTCTGCTATTTAGTAGAAAAAATATTTAGGATGTCCTAATTCTTGTGGTCAGATTGAGTATGCTCATACTCAGATGTTTACTACATCCGGCCAAGATTTTTAGTGTTTAAATCAGCATGCTATTTGGGCGATTCTGACCCACAATCCAGTGCGCACCGGAAGTGACGTCACATCGACGGAGCGTCCGTATGAAAACAACCGGGGGGCAACGGATATAAAAGCAAGAGGCAAGATCAAGGTGCAATGTTATGATGAAATAAATAGGTAAAAGTAGGTTCCAGACTCCCAATTGTATGACTACTGCATGCCCACTAGATTATTGTTATGGTAAGATTAGATGTAATATGTAGAAAAGAAAAAAGAAAGAGTATGCGATTTGGAACGCAGCCTGTGACTATGTTTAACAAACACTTTGGTGGGACTTTCTTTAGCTTACTTTAGCTTGGCGTGTGTCATATGATCCTTTGAAAATGAGCTCATGAGGTTGTATTTGAAGTGGTGAAAGTCATGTAGAAGGGCAATGTAAGAAACTCTGTTGCTAGATGACAGGCCGCCCACAATAGACAATGTTTCCACGCTCTCTCTTAAAAATGTCAATGTCGTTTTTAGTAGCATTACATGTTTGTTTTTTTGGTTTTGATATTTGATATTGTAGGGAAAACATGTGAAAGACACCACCAGCTTATGTTTTGCATATGAGCTCACCATTTATCTGTTGCATCCTGGAAGAAAAATCTACATTCAAAATATTTGCTCTTCTTTTATTTGGGTAGAAGTTAGTTTTTTACTAGAAAATTAATTATCTAAAATCAATCCAATTTATATGATAAATGATCAGGTCCTCAAAACTTTCTACATATAAAGTGATGGACACCACATCGATGGGTCAATCAAATAGACCAGGATATGACAAATAGCAAGACAGAAGAGTAGAGGAAAAATGGCCAGATAAAATCAACTTTTATATAGGGGGATGAGTAATGATATCAAGGGATGGGTTATTTTGCTGTTATAAGGTGTGGCAGGGAGAGGAGGATGTGGAGAGAGAGAGAGAGAGAGAGAGGAAGGAAGGAATAAGAGAAGGACAGGAAAAGGTGCGGGGAGGAATGTGTTGGGGATAGACAGACAGACAGGAGGATGTGGCCATACTCACTGTCTCTTTCCCCATAGGAATACACGGTATGCAAGCGAGATAAACAGTGGGAGATAATATTAAAGGTAGAGAGAGCTTTGACTGTGCTTGCATGTTCATCAACAATTGGTTTTGCCGTGCGTGATACCACCAGTGGTTTCCTCTGCAAGCACAAAGCGCTTTGTAGTAAACCGTTTGCAGGCTTGCACACTTGCACGGACAGAGACCCATGCTCCCCACCAGTTGAATGACTGCAGATTAACTGCTTGGTGTTCATGTGGTCACACACAGAGCCTTATCTCTAATCAGTGCCTTTGGTCACATGGCTGTTGCTCTAGGCCTCTTGGCAAACATGCCCCAAAGGGCTTCAGCTGAAGGAAAGAGATGATAAAAGCATGGCGAGGAGAGACTAAGAATACAATCAAAGAAGAGGAAGAAACATGTGAAGCCCTCATTGTGGTTTATATGTTTCCTCTTTGCTGGTAAAAGAAAGCACAAAGTGTTGCTATGGGTTGACACCGCCAAAACAATGATACATTCTTACTCAACACAGATACTCAGTCACGAAAGATATTGAGTCAGACGGTAACATTTTGGGGAAGTGGCTAGCCAAATTTACCATTATATACCATCCTCTGTTTTCTCCCTTATTCTAACTTACAATTCTTTCATAAAGATGCTCAACTCAAACACACATATTTCACAATATTGATATATACAGAGTAAATTAGTAGCATGCATGGCCACATTGATGAAGGGTTTGTGATGGTTTGGTTTCATGTTTTAAAAAAGCTGTTGTGCTGCTTTCATCCGGCTGTGTTCAAGGCATAGATAGTATATAAAATGGATGTAGCATCCGGGTTGATCTCAGTTCTTTGAACTGCATCCAATCCATGCACCTCCCCATCTTGTCTGAGTTGGACTCCGCCTCATTTCCTCGTACCAAAAAGGGCGTTGATGTAACGTTGGGGGGAGGGAGATACGCCCATCTAGCAGACGTACCGTGACGAACACCAAATTAGCAACATTAGCACGACCGCCAGGAGCTAGACTAACAGCACACCCTCTACTGGATACCGGTAGACGAAGTGAGGGACAGCGGCTAGCTGTCACTCAAGAGGCCGCGCCCCTAATTTTTCATATATTTTAACCTCCAATGGAATAAAAACTAGCCTACTAGAAAAAAAAATCACCCCCCTCAGTGTTATCATGGAGATATGAACTAAACATACAGACTAGAATGGTGTTTTGGTCCAGGCTTTAAATAGGTTTAATAATGCTGTTAAGTTGCTCTCTTCTGCAACATGCGGGTGGCCTAGTTGCCACCCGGTGCTACTGCAATGTTTGTCACTTCCGCATTGGATTCTGGTAGAAATCACTGTGGTTGGGGCTTGGTCCTATGTCCATGGCTTGGTCCAAGGCCGTCAAAAATGGCCGACCCCCTAAATGTCTGCTCCCCTGACTAAATAACTGATGCATAATGTATATTATTTGACAATATATGATGGTCATTATGACTATGAAAAAGATTACATATCCATCACAACAATAATTATTCACCCAACATCAGATGTGCATAATTGTTAGATTAGCTGCATCTACATTACATTTTATTAAAAGTTACCATTCATTATTGTCAGCAGTCGCCCTACTTTATCTGTACAAGTCTATAGCCTAATGAACTATTTTACTTTCTCACTTTCCTTCTTTCTCTTTTCCTGTGGCTCCACCTCTGTTACATCAACAACATTTGATGTGTTTGTTTTAGCCTGTTTGACATCTGTATGAGGGTGACTAAAAGACAACAATAGGCAGACATTAACATTACAATCAATTTAATTTAACTGACGTACAAAGTGTCTTCCAAATTGAGGTGGGCAGAAATTAAACTTGGACCAACTAAGCCATCTATATTGGTGGTGAACAGGGAGCCCGTTTTGTAAACTAAAAACACTGCGATTTCCAACCAACACTACTGTGCTCTAAATCAGATGCATCTCTAACTACGTGTAAAGTGATGCTATGTGTATGCAGGCAGAATTGTCTAGTCAGCTTTGTTTTCACCATAGACTGTATATAAAAGAGTTTCACATGATAAATGAAGCGAAACCTGAGAGATAAATGACTGAGGTCACGACCTAGATACAGCCATGGCTGAGTTAACTCTACTTCTTGTAGTGCGTGTGTGGGATGATTTTGTGCAATGATGCATGAGAAATACTCTATATTTATCCTGGTAGATCCTGTGTTATACGGGGACTTCCTTCTGCATTCTGTACAATTGGGTTCAATATGGTTGTACTTGTAATGCAAGTTATAAGAAGACATTTAACAATGGTTGGGTGTCAGCAGGGGCCCCAGAACGGATCCTTGTGGAATCCCTCGTTGGTTTGATGGTTCACTTGTGTTGAGCTTGTGGTTCAACAACACAACATGCAGGTTTAGCATCAGGAGGACAGAAAAGAGGTTGCTCAATCTAGAATTCCTCAGTCATTGCAAATAAAGGGTTGACTCAAGATTCGGTCTGTCTTCAACTGACACCTGTGGGCAGGGGCGTTTCTAGGTTTCCAAAACATCCGGGGCTTAGCCCAAGAGGGAAGAGGGTAGTGTGCGTGCGGAGCAAATTTTTGTATACTTTATTGCGCATGCACATTTTTTTTCATAATGCTTTACCTAAATAAACAAAATAGGCAGGTAATTATAGCTTTAAATAGCTACCTGACTGCTGCTTATCCCCAAACATTTAAGGTTCCATTCAAGTTATTTCATGGTAAAATGAACACAAGTGAGACAGACCTTACATTACCCATGTCAACAACAAATTATAGGTGGGGATATGGGGGTGCTCCCCCAGAGATTTTTGAGTGTCAAACACTTAATTTCCTGCATTCTGGTGGATTTTTATTCATCTATCGTTGCCTTTTCTGCATCAATTTATAGTGGAAATATTTGTTTTTCTGTGAAGGAAAAGACAACATTCAGGTTCCTAAAGAAACAAATGGAACCATCCTGGATTTTTCAAAACTTTCTGCACATTCAAAACATATCATCTTTTGAGTATTTCTTTTTTAGGAATCTAATTAGATCTATTCAAATTAGATCTGGGGCTTTAGCCCCGAATAAAACAGCCTAGTGACGCTACTGCCTGTGGGTAGGGGATAGTTCTGGTTGTATAACCTATTTTAAATCATTCTGATGACCTCACCTTTTGCATTTAGGAAAATGTCCAGAAATTCCAAAGAACGTTGGTTCAGTTTAACTTGGAGCAACCTTCAATTACCATGAGGGATGTTTTTCCCCCCACAAAATGTACAGTGGCATTTAATAAATATATATATATATATATATATATATATATATATATATATATATATATATATATATATATATATATATATATATATATATATATATATATATATATATCTATATATATATTATTTTTTTATGTTCTCTCCACCAAATCCACTCAATTTCATCACAAATGTTACCATGCATGTTACCGGTACAAGCGGTTGAGTGCGGGAAAAGCGCTATATAAATTAAATATATTATTATTATTATTATGCTTACATTTTCCTCAGCTCCTCTGCCTTGGATTCAACCTACAACATGAAGTGTTTGTTTACGGTGGTTCCCATGTTGTCTTATCTGTCTAGCCCTGACCCTACCTTAGCTGAGTTGTTTAAGTTGCTTTAAGTTTAACTTTAACTGCAAATGCATCAGAGTCCTTTTACTGCAGTGTCTTAGTAAGATCAATGAAGCAAATAAGAAGATTATTTTATTGTTGGACATTCAGGTTAAAGATTATTGTTTTCATTCTCATTGTTCATCAGCACAGCTGCCCAGCAGCCAAAAACAGAAGTCTGTGGTTTTAAACAGCAGCTTGTAGGGTTAACTTGCATTAGGGTGGTGCTGAAAAAAGAGCTCAGAAACATTTCCCTGAATAAATAAGGGTTAAAAAAATAATGTTTCTCAGAGGACACAGGGTGCTGTCTAGTAAGTGCACTGGAGACATGCAATATTCATTGTAGGCCATTTCTTGTCCCCTGATAGGCTAATCCTGCTGTGATGTCACTGGGGCTTGCTTATAAAAGAGCTGAAGGGCTCAGCTGCTTCAAAAGGGGCAAGTGTGGTGGAGGGCTGAAAGAGTGTGTTCTATACATGAGTGTATATCAGAAAGAGAGAGCAAGGTACAGTGTGTATGTGTCTGGGTGTGTGTCTGTGTGTGTGTGTGTGCGTGTGTGTGTCAACCACAAAACCAGACAGTCATCACAAGAACAGGAAGAGGCACCAAAAGCTGCTGACAAACATATTATAATGATACTTTGTGTTGTGGATTTAAAAGTGTCTGGGTTATCAAATCACTGGATTGTAAAGAAGAGGACGGAGCCTGGAGGTAAGAAAACTAAAAGCGATTGTTAAGTCTGGTTTACGCACACATGTTTCATACACACAATGTGTTTGATTGAGCACATAAATAACTTAAATATACCTCAACATCAAGTGTCAATTGCTGCAGATTTAAAGTTAAAATCAAATTAAAAAATAAAGTGTTAAATAAATAATAGTTAGGTATCAGCCTAATAACAATTTTATTGCATACAGTTTTTGCACTGCAAAAAGCTCAGACCTTTTTAAACTGATTTTAACAGTGTGTTAACCTAGATAAAAGTCCATTTAGATTAAATTCATAACTGCTAAGAGGTCTGATGACAAACAAGGCTTTCCTAGCATACGATCAGAGTCGATCTTGCTAATATTTCACTCAGTCAGTGAATCCAAACTAGTTTCATCAAAAACATGTATAGTTTATTTGAGCAGGATGGCAAACTGTTTTATGGCTCAGTTGTTATTAGAGCATGCACGCTTTTCACTCAGTATACAAACACAACGCTCTTCCCTCATTGAAAAGCTGGATGCTCTGTGTGCATGTGTATGTGTATGCACTTGTTCCTGTGCGTTAGTGTTTGTGCATGTACTTGTATAATTTAGTGTTTTAAGTGCTCAATATAATTAACACCACAAAGCAATTGCTGCCTAAATATTTGGATATTTACTGTCACCTCCATGAAAGGGTCATCATTGAAGAAGGTGGCAGGGTCACCTTCACTACATCTTACAAACATGAGTAAAAGATTGGGTTCATTTATTTGGTTGTATGTATTGGATTGTGTGTCAGAGCAGGCTTGTGTGTAGTGCTTCATTCGTGACAATTGAATCACCCTTCTAATCATAGGTAATGGAAAAATTGATTTTTTAAAACCAGCCTGAAGGTAACTTTACGACAGATACATCATTCGCCCCCACTCTCTCTCTCTCTCTCTCTCTCTAAATGTTAATATTTTTTGAGACACTTTAGGAATGACGACAAATTGTTCACACAGACCGCAGACAGTATGATTGACAGCAAACTAACACTGACAATTATTATTATTTGTACTGTGCTACCTCAGTAATGCCATGATACTATAAGGCTTTTGTTTGTATATACGACAGCAATTTATTCCACTTGTGAATGATGTCATGAAAAAAAACAATCTTGTCATAATCCACCCTGGCATTTTGAAACTCATCCCAAGATTCAAACAAGTCACCTACTGACCATGGGAGGACTGGAAAAACACTTGTGAATCAATGTGTCTTTTTACAGCTGGCATTAACCTGTGCTTTGAGAGTTTGGATTGTATTGGAGTAAAATCAAGATACGTTTTCATCCCAGTTTACCTCTACACAGAAGATCCTATAAAACGAACAGAGGTGTGGACAGAGGTGCATCAAAAAACCTGAACCGAATGAACTGTTTCCCTTAACTTACTAACTAAGAGCAACGCAAACATAAATAAAACTCCACCTATGAAGCAAACAATGCAGCTCAGACAGTTAGTAGATACACTGTTGGACGACTGCTCTTCCTTAACCTCTGGTTGCTTTATAGTACCCCACTTTACATTGCCATCCCCCCCGACCATTTGGATGGTTGGAACAGTAAACAAAGATCACCAGGGTGTCTGTTGTCAATTGGGGCAATGCTGTAAAAGAGGCTTCATGCTCACCAATAATAGGTTATATAAATAGATGTTAAAGGTGGTGTCAGTGATTCTGGAGAATGCTTGTTGTCAAAATCACTTTTTGTCAAAATCAGTAAATAGCACACACAGTACAGGTAGCGAACTGTGAGAAGATATTACTCTAACTGATTTTGACAATAGTGATTATGGCAAAAAGCATTCTTCACACTCGCTGACTCCAACATACATTTGACCCAATGGCTTATTTCCTACACGTGCTGTGTAAAACAACTACGAAAAATAATTGAGTAATAAAAAAGTGCATAGGATATCAAAAGTTCATTCTATGGAGCGGCTCATGGGATCAGTCAAATGCCCCTTTTACCTCTGGCATACACCTTATGTACTCATCTGACTGTAACATATGTCCAACACATCCAACAAGGTGCAATAAAACAGTTTATGCACTGCTTAAACTTGGCACTGCTGCTGCTGCTCTCTTGCAAACACCACATACCACAAATGCTGCTGTAGCTCAAATAGCAATTCATAAGCCCTGACACTTTCCAAGCATCCATCTGCCCCGGCCAGCATACACCTTTGGGCCAGGCGTGTGAGTGCAGGGAGTGAGCCTTGAAGCCAAATGTAAACTCTGTACAAACTGTGTATTAATATGCAGTTTCAAATGTGTTTGTGTGTGTGTTGTGTGTGTGTGTGTGTGTGTGTGTGTGTGTGTGTGTGTGTGTGTGTGTGTGTGTGTGTGAGCTGAAAAATAATCCAGTGCTAATATACAGCCTAGACTCTGTAAACAGGCTTGTTGCTAGCTACAGCGTGCCCAATTGTTTACAAACCCATTTAAGCAGACATCATTATCTCTTGATATTTACACTCAACAAAAATATAAACGCAACACTTTTGTTTTTGCTCCCATTTTTCATGAGATGGACTCAAAGATCTAAAATTCATTCCAGATACACAATATTACCATTTCTCTCAAATATTGTTCACAAATCTGTCTAAATGTGTGATAATGAGCACTTCTGCTTTGCTGAGATAATCCATCCCACCTCACAAGTGTGCCACATCAAGATGCTGATCTGACATCATGATTAGTGCACAGCTGTGCCTTAGACTGTCCACAATAAAAGGCCACCCTGAAATGTGCAGTTTTGTCTCACAGCAAAATGCCACAGATGCCACAAGCATTGAGGGAGCGTGCAATTGGCATGCTGACAGCAGGAATGTCAACCAGATCTGTTGCTCGTGCATTGAATGTTCATTTCTCCACCATAAGGCGTCTCCAAAGGCGTTTCAGAGAATATGGCAGTACATCCAACCAGCCTCACAACCGCAGACCACGTGTAACCACACCAGCCCAGGACCTCCACATCCAGCAGGTTCACCTCCAAGATCGTCTGAGACCAGCCACTGAGACAGCTGTTGAAACAATTGGTTTGCATAACCAAACAATTTCTGCACAAACTGTCAGAAACCGTCTCAGGGAAGCTCAACTGCATGCTCGTTGTCCTCATCGGGGTCTTGACCTGACTCCAGCTCGTTGCCGTAACAGACTTGAGTTGGCAAATGCTCACATTCGATGGCGTCTGGCATGTTGGAGAGGTGTTCTCTTCACGGATGAATCTCAGTTACATTTTTCAGGGCAGATGGCAGACAGCGTGTGTGGCGTTGTGTGGGTGAGCGCTTTGCTGATGTCAATGTTGTGAATCGAGTGGCCCATGGTGGTGGTGGGGTTATGGTATGGGCAGGCATCTGTTATGGACGAAGAACACAGGTGCATTTTATTGATGGCATTTTGAATGCACAGAGATACCGTGATGAGATCCTGAGGCCCATTGTTGTGCCATACATCCATGAACATCATCTCACGTTTCAGCAAGATAATGCACGGCCCCATGTTGCAAGGATCTGTACACAATTCTTGGAAGCTGAAAATGTCCCAGTTCTTGCATGGCCAGCATACTCACCGGACATGTCACCCATTGAGCATGTTTGGGATGTGCTTGACCGGCGTATACGACAGCGTGCACCACTTCCCACTAATATCCAGCAACTTCACACAGCCATTGAAGAGGAGTGGACCAATATTCCACAGGCCACAATTGACAATCTGATCAACTCTATGCGAAGAAGATGTGTTGCACTGCATGAGGCAAATGGTGGTCACACCAGATACTGACTGGTTCTGAGTCCCCAGACCCCCAATAAAGCAAAGAAATGCACATTTCAGAGTGGCCTTTTATTGTGGACAGTCTAAGGGACACCTGTGCACTAATCATGATGTCAGATCAGCATCTTGATCTGGCACACCTGTGAGGTGGGATGGATTATCTCAGCAAAGCAGAAGTGCTCACTATCACACATCTAGACAGATTTGTGAACAATGTTTGAGAGAGATGGTAATATTGTGTATCTGGAATGAATTTTAGATCTTTAAGTCCATCTCATGAAAAATGGGAGCAAAAACAAAAGTGTTTTGCGTTTATATTTTTGTTGAGTGTAGATAGTGTATGATCCATATCAAAAAGGTTTTTTTTATTGAAGGGGACACATTGCAATTTTTCAATTTCATGTTAGGGACATTCTCATCTAGAGCAGTTTTTAGCCAGAAAGCCCAGTTGGCAGGCACCAACAGATAGCCTATGTGCAAAGGAGTAATTAGAAATCTACCTTTTAGACACTGGACACTTTGTTTGGTCAAATGTAAAAGATGTAGCCCATCCATGTTAAAAAAGATGGGTTCACTTTAAAGAAAAATATGAAGCATGAACTGACCCTACGCCTGAGCTGTCATCTCTGTTCATGCTGAACAAAGCAGTGTTGTTCTGTGTGTGTTCTGACTGTAGATCATGGAACATGCTAGCAACGTCTCTGCACCGGCTAACCAATCAGAGCACAACACCTTCCTGGTCACCGAGTACAGTGATGGGAAGCTTGTGCTGCTGGGTGTTGCAATGGCCATTCTGGTTATGGCCATAGTATTTGGTAAGTTCCGAAACATTTCACCACTTCAGTTAGTCGATTGTTTGTAGGAAATTATAATTATAATTTAGGAAATAATTCTATTCTTGATGTATCTTTTCTTATGTCCAGGTAACATGCTAGTGATTACAGCCATCCTGCGGTTCCAGCGGCTCCAGACTGTCACCAACCTCTTCATTGCCTCGCTGGCTGTTGCTGACCTCATCATGGGTTTGGTGGTGGTCCCCTTTGGCTCCAGCTATATCCTGCTGAGAGCCTGGAAGTTTGGGAACTTCATGTGCGATTTCTGGACGGCAACTGACGTGCTGTGTGTCACGGCTAGTATCGAAACCCTGTGTGTGATTGCTTTGGACCGCTACCTCGCCATCACTTCGCCACTCCGTTACCCAACGCTACTCACTAGGTAGGACAAAGACAATTCTTCCTCAGCACAAAAGATTATTCATAATTCATGGGTTGTTGAATAGATTCAGCATTTTATGAGTCACAAAGGGAAGAATATGTTGTACGTCTAACCACACCGCCAAACCAGTGATGACACAGCAGGTGTTTTCAATACCCCGTCACAGTCAAAACATGTTGTGACATTACTTTTTGGGGTGGGGCTAGAGGTGCAACAAGCTGGAAAATTGGATCCATAAAGCTGTGTGACATTTACTTTCCACCCTTTTCTTCAGTGTGGTAATATCCTTCCTGCTGCAGATTTGCTCTTCTTAAATATTGGTCGCAAATAAGAATCAATTTATTTTTATTTTTTTTGTTTACTCCAAAACTTTGACTATACAGTTTAATGCGTGGAATAAGAAAGACAATATCTGTGGTTCTGCTGCATCGATTTTTATGCTTTTTTATAATTATCATGATTCTGAGAAAGTTGTAGAAGTGCAATTCTAAATTGGTACAGTACTTAGTACTTAGTATTTAATTTAGAACGTGGTCGAGGCATAAAAAGTGGCCTTTCATGTTGCTTTTAGAGCACACTTTTTTACATCTCTGTATAACCAACAATGTTTCACCTCTGGAATTCTCTTGTTCTCCTGCTTCTGACCAGGGGCCGGGCGTGTGCAGCAGTCCTCTGCGTTTGGGCGGTGGCTTCCCTCATCTCTTTCCTGCCCATCCATCTGAAGGTGTGGGTGGCTGATGATAACAACACTCAAGTCTGCCTGGATGACAAGTCCTGCTGTGAGTTTAACACCAATCCGGCGTATGCTGTGTCCTCCTCCATCGTGTCCTTCTACCTGCCTCTGGTGGTGATGATCTTCACCTACACCCGCGTCTTCCAGGAGGCTCAGAAACAGCTCGAGAAGATCAGAGGCAGGGAGAGGCGCTTCTACAACGTGCATTACACCGCGCAGCCCACTAATCCCAATGATAGCCCTGCAATGAATGATCACAGGCCACCAGGGGCCGAGGTGGGAGAAGGAGCTGGACAGGACAGACTAAACATGCAGAAAACGGGAGGTATAGACACCGGCAAGGAAGACAAGTTAGAGGAGAACAGAGGAAGGCTCTCTGCTGCGAGGCGTCTTAAGTTCAGTCTGAAGGAGCACAAGGCGGTGAAAACTCTGGGCATCATCATGGGCACCTTTACGTTCTGTTGGCTACCCTTCTTCATCCTCAACATCCTCATGACCTTCCTCGACCTGGGTAACATCAATCTGCCCTTCAGACTCCTCAACTGGCTGGGATACTCCAACTCGGCCTTCAACCCGCTGATCTACTGCCGCAGCCCAGACTTCAGACACGCCTTCCAGGAGATTCTCTGTTTGAGGGGCAAAGGAGGGAGCTGGGGACAGCCGAGGAGAGGGTGGGGGTGGGGGTGGTGCAGGGAGAGAGGCCGTTACTCCAAGCCTCATAGTGGGACAAACGGGAACTCGGACCTGAATGGTGGTCGCAGGCTGGACGAAGTTCAGCAGATGTCAGAGTGGAAGGGGAGTTCGGAGAGCTCAATACAAGACAGCTCGCTAACTCTGGCTCCTTTGACTTCTTCCTGTGAGCGGCCGGTTTTAGATGTAGCACCCGGTTCCCTGTCAAGCTGGCAGCCTAACAGATCCGCTAATGGGAGTTGTAATGAAAGTATGGCTTCCATTGCTTGACCGATTAGGACAAAAGACTGTAGTACATTGTTTGTGCGTAGCCGTGCAAGTTACCATGAGTCCGGTGAAGCTCAAAGTTTGCTTGCTTTGGTCTTTTTGAAGGTTGTAGTGTATAGCGTTTTAGCTAATTGCACATTTGGTGCATTTCAGTTACTGAGGTTTTAATTGTGAAAGTTTTTTTGTTGTTTTTTGATATTCCAGTTTATCTTATACAAATGTTGATCTCAAAGGCAGCTGCAAAGACAATAATGTTCAACATTATGTGTCTGCTTTAAAAAAAAAGGTTGATTTGGACCTTTGAGCAAAAACATTACGAGTTTCACCAAACTGGTACTTACATCAGGGCTTTTATTGGAAAATGTCTCTGTTATTTATTCCACCTTGTGTTTCTAACTACAAGTTGATGTTATATTGGACTGCCGAATTACTTGTCCCTGAAACGCTCAATGGTGTTTTGTGCCCCAAACTGAGCATTCAAGGCCTGAAAGGCCCTTTCCCCTAACCTTAGTCCTGCCCCTAGTCTTGGAAAGCCAGACCAAACTACAGCAAGTAGTATGGTCTGGAACCACACTATTTATGGGCACTTTACACGGTGAAAACGTGACAGTTTTCCCGTTTTTGGTTTAAGAAAAAACCCGTTCAGACACAATTTATCTGACATCTTCACTTGTACACATGTTTTCTGAGGAAACGGGACGAAATCGCTGTAGTAGCAGTGTAGTAGGCATGCCAAGCCAATAGTCAGCGGTGACACTTAGCCTAGTAGATAGCTCTTCCGGTACAATTTGATGCATAAAACCTTACTGTAACAGAAACTTAATGTCATTAACGTTCATAGAGCGGTTGGTGTAAGTTTGGAGTCACAAGTATTGTAAATTACAAGCTTTCTGTCCTCTTATTTCACCGCATTGAACTCGTGAAAACAGAAGACATGCTGATGGTGAAGGGGCTTTGTGGGCGGATACTTTCCTGTTAGCCGTACTTCAAAATAAAAGTCGACTCACGTTTGTCCAGTGAAATGCTATTAATGTTTAGCCAGTGAAATGCTTTTACTGTGAAGCCGTAGCCTTAATGCTCCTTTTGTTGAACAGTAACTTAACCGCTGCGCGCTGAACTATGGATAGTGTTTTTTAATGTAGAGAGAGCCGGGTCCCCGGCATATGTAAGCTACACACGTTTATTTTGCTAGAAAAACCGGTAGAGGACAAATCTTTCCCCAGAAAAAGTGGCGGGTGGTCTCAATAACTTATTAATCACTTAGACTAAATTGGCAAGTGTTATATTTGAGCCCTGCACGACACTCTCCGCTGATCACAGTGATGGTGCCGAGGAGACACCTTTCATGTTATGTTGTCTTCTAACTGTATAACTCGCGTGTGGGTATTTTGACAGCAAATGTTATAGACTATGCATACGTGAAGTGGAGCCGTGACGTCAACGTTACCAGGGAAAATGGTTTCGGTGTTTACAAGAAACCAAAACCGTTGGGTTTTCCAAAAAATCCTTCATGGGAGTAGATTTCAAAAATGTGCGGTTTCATGCCTGTGTTTGCTGTTTTCATGTAAATGATATAGTGCAACCGCAAAAATATTTTCGTGTATGCACCGTTTCGTGTTGTCGTGTAAAGTGCCCCTTAGAGCAGTCTATCCGGGGGGAAACTGGTCTGGCCTGTTTTTATTTTTCTAAACCAGTCACAATCGCCTATGGTGAGGGGGGGGGGTGAAGCCCGGGAACCAGCAGCAGTCTCCGTGCAAAAATAAAAAAATAGTGCCGGGGGGAAAATATTTTGATGGACATCTTCACGTTCAGAGGCTGTCCCAACCGCAAATGCCACACAAAAAAACTATAAAAGACAAAAGGAATAAACATAGTTTGTTGCTCTCTCCCCAGAATGTCAAGACACCATAGCCTACACGTTAGCCCTCAAGGAGCTCACGGGATAACTTAATGGGAATGAACTAGTCACGCAGTGTTTACTCTGGTAACATTTGCCAGGGGAAAGTTGTACAATGAAGTGGGAAAGCTAGGCTAGGCTAAGCAAGGCTAAGCTAGGCTGCGTCCTGGACCGCTGGCGCCGCTATTTTTATCCTGAAGTCTGAGCGTATCTCCACATTCCACTCCGCATCTCTGTCTACAGTAACGTGACTTCTCACACCCTGTGTGTGTGTATGTGTGGGAGAGCACTGCCTTCACAGACACACATAGGTTGACTGTGAAATAATTGTTTCCAAGTTTGAGGGGGAGCTCAATACGGGAAAGCCAGCAACAGGAAGGGAAGGAATAGCGCTGGTAGCCAACGCAAGCGCTTATAGACGCTGGCGAAACCCGGCCAGTCAGACTACCCTAACCCTAACCTTAACCAGCGCTGCCTTGAAGGCTCCGTTGGGGGCACAAAACACCAAACACCTACTGAAACACAGGACAAATATGACACAATTATTTAAGGATAATTCTGCTGATTGCAGTATCTGAGTGAAACAGTTCGCAAACACATTGTGGCACCAACATATCACCAACAGTAGAAGATTTAAAGAGGTATCGAACAACATCTAGTGCACTGCATCTATCTAAGCAGTTGTGTAGCAGTGTATTGAACAAAGTGAGTATGTTACAATTGGAACAGAGAGAGGCTTAAAACGGGTTTGTATTTTATGATATCAAATATTCATGAATAAATTAACAATCAAAGGAAAGGCAGTTGACCAGATTAGATTGACGGTGACGTTAACAAAGCACCACCTGTAATCCAACTGACTGATTCAAACATAGCTTATTTCTGACGGATGTACGTAAAGGTTAACTCTATAGGGGAGAACGGGGTAATTTGTCACACGGGTTGGTTGTCACAGTCGTTATATCTCGGAACCAGAAGGCGCTGTCTGTGAAATTGTGGTATGTAAATATCCAGAATTGGGATAAGAGGTCACCTACATAGTCTTCTTTGGAGTTAGACTGCTGTATTTGAGGTGAGAGGACTGTTTGTGTTTTTCATGTCAAATTGAAAATATTTAGCTCCTCAGTATTTTTCTTCTAGGCTTTTACAGAATGGGTTTATAACAAAACACTTGTTACCCATAAAAAGTGTGAAGGGTAAACTATAGTTTAGATTGTGGTTAGCAAGCTAATTAGTTGTCAGATGGTTGTTGGCCTTGATGCTAACAAAAAAATCAAGCTGGGGTTGGTCGTCACATTTTTTGGGGGGTTGGTTGTCACAAGTTATCCAAAGGCTACAGCCAGAAAAGGAACCCAATAACGAAATAAATTGTCAAGCTGTATCCTCACTGACACCCCAGAGAAGGAAAGAATAGAGCAGGAAAAGGCAGCTAGCATGCACAGGAAAAAAGGGCAACAAAATCAAAACAACCCAGTGCATCCCAAACTAGACAAGCTGCCAAGGCTATAGTAAGTTATATAGGCCTATTTGTCAACTTGACAATGCAATTGCATTTTCAAATGTAATTCTACTTTCCTTCCTTCTTTTCAAGATTATTCCCATTTAGATAACATTGTGACAAACAACCCCATAGTGTATGACAACCGACCCCTTGATGGGGTTGATTGTCACAATGTGTAAGGATGTCTTTGATGATTAATTTCTTCTTTATTACAATAAGAGAGAAAAAGTGAGTGGTACACATTTCAAGCCAACACTTTAAGCTTCAATGTAATGTAGGAATGACTATTGAAAAACGTTTAGGTGATGAGCAATTCTCAGTAGAGTTCTCCCCTACACCTGCTACGCTTGTTTCAAAACAGTGGCAAATTTAATAAAAAACTAATACAGAAATCTTTCATGTGTAAATAACCATTTAACATTGCTTCAAATTGATCAGGAATTCCATTCCTATCGCAGAAGCTAATGTAGAAGAAAAAGTATTCAAGACCCCTTAAAATGAATTTGAATGCATATTTAAATTTAATCTTTCTCAAAGACTCCATCGAGACCTTGATAAGCAATGGGCAAGCTGCCACATGACCAAAGCCTCTGACGTTCAAAACACACTGGTGCCATATGATACACATCACAACAAGCTATTTTTTTTTCGACAATATGCCACGAGACACGAAACACAAGCAAGAATCTAGAACCCCATTTTCATTGCGTATAACCTTGTCTTGAGACTGCGAGCAACACCAGCGCAAGCCGCACATCTAAACAGAACCTTCAGAGAGCAAAGTTTTTAAACGGTTTGTTTGGCTAAAAGTCTTATTCACAGCAGAAGTTCTCGTTTGAGGTTCCCTGTAACAAGCCCCTCAGATTATCAACACACCGCCTGTTTTTCATTCCTTCGTGATAAACCTCACAGCTGGTCCAAAACCATTTACTGCTGTATATTTGTGTATTAGATAAACATCTCAGACCCAAACTTGTGACTTTCCCTGTGTTTGGATACAGGCTTATGTCAAGAAAGACTTTGAAAACGACGCACATGTTGCTTTACCGTCTTTGGGTTGGCTACGATAGACAAATACATTAAGGCAGCTAGACTGCTTGCTTTATTCTACATTATGTCTCTCTCTCTCTCTCTCTCTCTCTCTCTCTCTCTCTCGCTCTCCCTATGTTCACTTTCTTTCATCACAAATTGGCTTTAGCCCCTCACCTCCTCTCCCTCTCCCCAAACGTCAGAATCTGCCCACTCTTTCCTTTTGTCCTGTCTGATTCAGTTTCGTTACTTGAGTAAGAACATTGTAAGTCAAAGATGGTGATATAATCTTTATGTAGTTAGATAACACACATTTAAGGCCTTATTTTCCAACATTTTCCCAGAAACTTTGTTTGGATTTTGTTTTAATATCTGTATATTGTAATTTCAAAATGATAATGATAGAGTAGCCCACACACAGCATATCTATAAAGACTTTCTAGGAGCTGATTACATTATACTCCAAGTGGACAATTTACATTTAGCAAATAATCTACCAGGCAATACATTTATATGTATAAATAATTATTTAATTGTTTTGTTGCATCTGAACAAGGTTTTGAGGGTAAATAATTAACTGTGTAAATATAATCAGCACTGTCTGTCTGTCTGTATGTACAGTAACTATGTAGGCCTACGAAATGTTTCGTGCTGTTGACCTTGTGATGTGAGCTGTTTTGTACATTTTAAAGCTTGAAACAAGACATTGAATGTTCATATTTTACTGTAATGTGTATGAGACTTAAAATAATGTAGTTTTGTCTCTCTTTCAAAGATAATAATTTATCTAGTTCTCCAAAAAGAACAAATGCCAAGAGTTGTTTTACAGTAATGTGTGTTTTTCTATAAAGTCTGTCAATACACGTGGAAATGGATGGAGTTTAAGTGGCACTGAAACATGAGTTTACACAAAAAAAGAAAAAAAGTAAAGATGTCATTTTCTGTTGTATCTGTGAGTCGATCTTTGGATCCTAAAAACAAACTAAATCTGAAACTTGCTTTATGAATCTAAAGGTTAGTTTTAACTTACGATTCTATTGTCTACCTCTTTCTGAATCACATGAATGTCATCTCATCTCCATAAATATGTATATGTAAAGTGTTGTATATTTTTTTGTGAATAGAATCTGTGTGTGTGTGTGTGTGTGTGTGTGTGTGTGTGTGCGTGCGTGTGTGTGTGTGCGTGCGTGCGTGCGTGTGTGTGTGTGTGTGTGTGTAGGTAGGCTTAAAGGTGATTGACAGAGGGATCTCAAGATACAGTATAATCCTTCTTCTAAACAAAGCCATCTGATGCATAGTAAAGTTTTCGCATTAGTGCTGGCACTTACTGTCAATCCTTAAGGAAATAAGGGATTTGTCATGCCAGTTGGGCTAAAAAGATAACTAAATCATAAATAAATCATCTGACACATTACAAGCTGCATGCAGCATGCTGTTCTTCAAGCTGAGCATTTTTTTAAAGGAAAAACTAGTTTTAAAGACTGCCATAGTTTCCCATGAAGCATATAAAAAATGTCCATTAGTGTAAAAACGTTGCCTAAAAAGGCTCAAGATGGGAAATGTGATTCTCCCTGCATTTTTTCAACTAAGCCAATGGGACAGAAGCTTTTTGTGCTTATTCATTCATCCAAGATATTCAAGATGACTCGGCTTTCCTATCTGTATTAAAGTAAAGTAAAAGTACACATGCACGTTTGTGTGTGTGTGTGTGTGCATGTGTGTTTGTGTGTGTGTGTGTGTGTGTGTGTGTGTGTGTGTGTGTGTGTGTGTGTGAGGCATTAGTGACAGGTGCAGACGGTCACAGCAGCCTCAGTATCAGCTAGTGCTGAGGAAATAAAATCATCTATTCTGCCTCAATACACACAAAAAAACACACTTTGCGTATGTCTGTCTGTGTGTGTTTGTGTATTCGTATGTGTATATGTGTGTGTGTTTCCTGTTTCGATAAAACAAGTTTCCAACTGTATGTTAAAGGGGTAGTTCGGAATTTTGGACATAGGACCATTTCCAAGTTAGCCACTGTGTTACTTATCATTGGAGATTTTTTCAACAAATTTCATTCAGGCCTTCTAGATGCCGAGCTCGCTGGTGCTAGGCTAGCACAAGTCAACGGTTGTGGCTAGCCTCCTAATAAAAACAGTCTTACCCACTCCACAGTACACCCGTGGCAAATAAATTATAACGCCAGACCATCAATGTAAATGCCTGTGTTGATAGAATAATGTTAGAAATAAAACCAACCTTGCATGGCATTGCATTTTGAGGGACTTGCTGTGTCTCAGCAGCCAGCGTTATACTTCCTGGTAGTAGGAATTATGTCCAAAATTCTAAACCACCCCATTAAGGTTAATGTAGCCTACTGAACATACATGCCTTTTTGTTGTGCGTCCTACATTTTTGTTGCATCTGTAAGTGTCTTGGTTGGTGTCGTTGTTTTTTCCGTCTGTGTTTGTTTTCAATATTAAAACCTGCAATCCGATTGTCCTCTGAAAGTGTGGAAATGTTGTGTGCTATGTACGTTTCTTAATCTAACACAAATCAGCTCTAATAGTGTGCTTAATGCATGCATCAGTTGACTACTTTATACCGTAATCCATGGCCAAACTCAAGTCACCAAATGATGGAGGAAGGATTTATGAGTTTTAAATTCTCCGGACTTCCTTTTCCACATGTGAGTATTTGCTCTCCTGTCCAACATTAGTCTGGGCGTATCTGTTCAAGGTACAAGGTGTTAACTGGAATTATAGAGCTGACAAGGGGCATCCCGTGTGATCACTCAACCAACAAAGACACAACCGTTAGCATGCATGGTTATAGACACACATAGGAGAGCCCACGTGTACACACCCTTGTTGACAGGTGGTTGCAATTTAATCCCTGCAGATCAAAGACAAACCCTCTAGGTTGCTCCTCAGTCCCCTGTACTCAGTATAGAGGGCTGGAGGTATGCCCTCAAGATGAATATGCACACACACACACACACACACACACACACACACACACACACACACACACACACACACACACACACACACACACACACAATATATATTTTGAATACATATATGCAACTGTGCATGTGCACACACACACCGGTGCACAGACTGGCTGTGCAGAATATGTAGAAAATGCAGGATATGCATGCACAGATGTGCAATGTCCTGAATGTGTGTTTGAGGCGCGTAATGGGATGTGTCAAGTGTATCACATGATCACAGAGAGTTTATAGATGGTCGGCTCATGTTGCTGCCTAAAACCAAGCCCACTCAACTCCTGCCAAGGAGAAAGTCAGACATTGAGAACAGACAGATATTCTGTCTGTGTGTTCTGTCTATCTCTTATTCTGTCACACATGTACAAACACTTGCTCCAGAAGTAATGTGAAACATAAAAGCTGCGCTGTAACGTATAAAGGTGCAGTAAACAATGTGGGGCTTTTGCAGCAACTAAAAACGGTGACACTTCATCTCAAATGTCAATGTAGAAGTCAATAGTATTTTTAATGTAATAAAGCACTGCAACTGTAAAAATGCTCAGGTGTTGAGTGGACTCCATGAGGAATAGCTGTGGCTATGGCCTCAGCTAATGAATATCTCAATAAATCAAAATCAAATAACCTTCACAGTGTCTCTAGATGCAAAACATGTTTGTCTAAATATACGAAAATGTCATTATTTGGTTTGTACAATGTGCACTTTTCAGGCACAATGTGTCAGATAGAAGGGAACTGACAGGCCAAAGAGAAGTGTGAATGAGACGCTTAAGCTCACGCGACCATGAACCACAGCACTAAATATAGTAAGGTCTGAACATTTCTAAGGTTGGCTACCTACCTACTGTATATTCCCCTTTTGAATAATGTATGCATGGTTGCCTGTATGCATCACTTTGTGTGTGAGCATGTTTATGTAGGTGCAGCCCAGGAGACTGTTCTTCTACAGTGGACTGCTGTTTGCACAGAGACATTACATAATGTTTGTCTGCCCTTGGGTGCTCGGGTGGAGGCATCTGAGAGTCACTCAATGAGTGTCCTCCCAAAACTGGGGCAATAAATGGAATAAGAGCAAGCCAAGGGGAGTGAAAGAGAGATGCCAGCACAGACCTCAAGTCAAAGCCGGCTGATTTTGCCTGTAACAGATGTGTGTTTTCACAGAGTGCCACAGCGTTTTATGAGATCCCTCCCACACAACTTGTGCCAGTTATTTTTTAGCTGAGAAGGAATGACAGAAAAATGATTGATAAAAATAAAACCAATAATTGAAACAGGACACCAGTCTCAAACACACATACTACCTTTTGAAATTCAACGTATTCATAAGGCTGGGCTGGGCTATACTTTCCTAGACATACACTTGGTCCAGTCATGTGTACTAAAGTTGCCTTTTAACCTGATCAGACAAGAAGAAATGTGATAATTAACCCTTCCTTTCATGTAGCCGCTGCCTATGACATGTCTTTAAGAGTCTGTGAGGACTGTGAGACTCAAGTACATATTGCATGGTTCATGAACCACGAAGCAGCCTACACATGATAATCCCTCTTTTGTAATAGCTGCTGCTGTCTATCCCATGACCATAGGTGAGAGATAGCAGCATCCTGACAATGAGTGGGATCCAAAATGGGAAATTCCCTTTCTGTGTTGCTTTGTCACCGAAACACCCAGGAGTTTTCACATCCAGATTACAACGTGGCATAATTCCTCTTTAAAACCAAGGAATTATATCCAAGTAACCACAAACCCTCAGATATGGGAACAAGCGCAATGATCCAACCACAACTAAACTCAACACCACAATGATCATATCCAGTAGCTTTGGTCTATAAATAAGGCCTCTCTATCTTGCTTGCACATCAATCTGCAGTAATACACTGGCCAAAACGAATAACTGTAATCGAGAGCCTTGATGTGGTTTTGGATCACAGCCCTCATCACTCAAGCAAGGTTTGTTGTGGAAGTTGGGAAGCACATCTAGATTGTTTATTTATTTAAAAAAAAATTAAGCCTGAAATGGTGGACATTTTGTTTTACACTTTGGTTTTGCACAAATTCAACAAACGACATATTAAATGTTAGTGTTTTTCTTGCCTTTGCAGGGACCCAGTTTAGTTGGTGCATGCTTACAGTCTTTAAGGTAAGTGAATTGTCTTCTGGGCCTTTTTTGTAGCCTTTCATCTTATTCTAAGCCAGAGAGTGAGTGTATATGGTGTCTATATTCCTGTAGGATAAAGATGAAAAACATTAAAGGTGAAGCATGTCTGGTGATACTACAGAAGGTTGGTGCCCCTCCAGGCTTTTAAGTACAGCAGCTGTCATATACCAACACACCATAATACTAGAATAACACACTATGGAACAGGAACCTGCATATCTTCTTCATGGCTTTCCAAAAGTAGAGATGAAAACCCAAGGAAAGTCTTTGTACCAATACACCCTAAAATCTACCATCAATCTAAGTGGAGCCCTACTTGAGCTGTTGATAGTATTTGGGGCCCTGGTGGTATCTTTGGAGTTGAAAGTCATACAGACCTCTCAAGTTAGGGTGTTTATGAGCTTCCCCAAATGGCTTTGACAGCTCGGTGAAGATTTTCTTTTAAATACTTTATTTTCTTTTTGAAATTAGTTTTTTACAGAACAGAAACATACAACCGAAAAAGTGAAACGAGACAAAACTAAATAAACAACTAACATGGCGTACTCTACTTAAATGGTTTCTAAGACATTGTTTGAATTAAAGGTAAATGTTAAGCAAGAAATAAAAAGACAAAAAGGTGTCACAAAGGTCACTTAGGTCTGCTATAGGGTCGAGGATAGGCTGCCATATCTGTTTACATTTTTATACTTTTAACCTCACAACGGAATTTCTCCATATATAGAGTGCTGGAGAACTCCTTGAGCCACATATCGAAGCAGGAGGCTAGCTCAGTGAAGATTTTTAATAACATTTTCATAATACTGTTACAATGGAGGCCCAGAAGCAACTTAGGGGAGAACGGGGTAATTTGTCACACGGGTTGGTTGTCACAGTCGTTATATCTCGGAACCAGAAGGCGCTGTCTGTGAAATTGTGGTATGTAAATATCCAGAATTGGGATAAGAGGTCACCTACATAGTCTTCCTTGGAATTAGACTGCTGTATTTGAGGTGAGAGGACTGTTTGTGTTTTTCATGTCAAATTGAAAATATTTAGCTCCTCAGTATTTTTCTTCTAGGCTTTTACAGAATGGGTTTATAACAAAACACTTGTTACCCATAAAAAGTGTGAAGGGTAAACTATAGTTTAGATTGTGGTTAGCAAGCTAATTAGTTGTCAGATGGTTGTTGGCCTTGATGCTAACAAAAAACTCAAGCTGGGGTTGGTCGTCACATTTTTTGGGGGGTTGGTTGTCACAAGTTATCCAAAGGCTACAGCCAGAAAAGGAACCCAATAACGAAATAAATTGTCAAGCTGTATCCTCACTGACACCCCAGAGAAGGAAAGAATAGAGCAGGAAAAGGCAGCTAGCATGCAAAGGAAAAAAGGGCAACAAAATCAAAACAACCCAGTGCATCCCAAACTAGACAAGCTGCCAAGGCTATAGTAAGTTATATAGGCCTATTTGTCAACTTGACAATGCAATTGCATTTTCAAATGTAATTCTACTTTCCTTCCTTCTTTTCAAGATTATTCCCATTTAGATAACATTGTGACAAACAACCCCATAGTGTATGACAACCGACCCCTTGATGGGGTTGATTGTCACAATGTGTAAGGGTGTCTTTGATGATTAATTTCTTCTTTATTACAATAAGAGAGAAAAAGTGAGGGGTACACATTTCAAGCCAACACTTTAAGCTTCAATGTAATGTAGGAATGACTATTGAAAGATGTTTAGGTGATGAGCAATTCTCAGTAGAGTAAAAAGTGTGCCCACTTACCCCGTTCTCCCCTATATATATATATATATGTATATTTTTTGTATGCATGAAATATAATAATATATATATATAAATAATTTTGTATGCATGAAATAAAAATACTTTTTAGGGTCGTGGTAGCTACATTAACGGAAAAATAACTGAGTTTGTGTGGGTCTACTTATGTGTGTTTGTCCTTCCCCTTTGTTCCCCTTTGTTGAAAAGAAACCTGGGTATCACCCGATGAACACTTGTGATGATGCCAATGCCTTTAACACATGGCTTGACACCGTCAGCCTTGGCAACAGGATGCATCTGTGTATGTGTGAGTCTATGTACAGTATGTACAGTGCAACATAAATTATGTCTGTGCAACCTTTACGTGTGTGCATATTTGTACCCTGTGACTCTGAAAGTGTCCGTTTGACCCATGTTGCCTGTGTGTGTGTGTGTGTGTGTGTGTCCATGGTACAGTTCCAGGGAAGCACAGGAAGTTAAATATTCCTGATAGTCCTGCTGTCGGTCTGAATTCCATTTGGCAAGCACTGTGGGATATGTGTGTTATCCACCATCAAACCGAAATCTGAGCTGCGAGCCTGCGACCAAAGAATGAATTTCGTGAAAAGTTTAAATATATATATTTCCTTTATTTATCCTCGAAAGATCAATTGAGGGGTGACCCTCATTTACAATGATGTTGAGTAAAAATACAATACACACACAAACACAATGAAAATATAAAACAAGCTGACAAAGAGACAAAACAATTAAACCATTCAGGTCAAATGAGTGAAGCAGAACATTGCCTAACCAAAACAGTTACAGGTGGAGTGGGGCTGATTCAAAATAATATTGTTAAATTGGTTAACAGATATGAGGGTGGGTGAGGGTTTGATGTTGTAAGTTGTTCCAGGAGTCACTGAAGCTAAAAGCTGTCTTTTCCAGCTCAGATCGGGCTTGTGGGACATAAAGCATAAGCATGTCAGTGGAGGGGGTCTGATAAAGCCGTCTGAAATTTGCAGCATTTCTGTGAAATAATGGGGAGTCTTTCTTTAAGAGAGAACCACCCAACCTTTCCATATAAAACGCAATGGTGTGTGTCATAAGCATCTCCTGCGATGAGTCCAGGAGTTTAAGAGATGAATGTGATGTGTGCCAGTAAACCACATTACTGTAATAAAAGACAGACATGAAAACTACCTCAATAATCCTTTTCCTACTAAATAAAGGGAAGGTAGTTTATTTTCCTATAAAAAGAGCCAATGTTATGTTGTAGTCGACATTGTGACGGGAGAATAATTTTTTTGATGTTTTTGACATCTGTGAATTGTATAATGCTCACTGAAGAAGTAAATGTTCAAACCTTCTGCTAAAGTTAAGTACCATTTACGAGGGGGGCAATAAAGGATGTTTAAGGAAGACAGCTCCTTAAGGGTTCATTAAGAGTTTAATTGTTTTATGACCTACGTAGTAGTTTTGAATAGCCTCTATCACCAGAGTTGCTGATCAGATAGTTCTATAGGTTAGGGGTCACTGGTGAGAGGCGAAAACACCTATATAATGACTTGTGTTCGACTTGTTGTGATGAAAGAAGTTGTCTACTCTGGGATATCAATAACACGTGATGCACCCCACACACAGATATAAGACACTGTTCTGTAGCTTTAAGAGAGTGCCATGCGGCATCTCAGCCTGCTGCTTCGATGCTACTACCGAATCCTCTGTAAATGTCCTGTCTGGAATCTCCTGAAATGAACCTTTCTGAAACACACTGATGAACGTCCAGTCTACATCTCCCATGTGGAGCTGATCATGTCTTGAAATATCTGAACTTGAGACTCTGCGAGACTCAGCTGTTATCATGCGCTGTTGTCATTGCAGGGGGCTCTCTGTCCTCACTGTCTCAATATCTACATCGTTCAGTGTATGATCCTTTTGCATTGCTGGTCCTATTAAAATGTAGTTTACAGCAGTAATGCGTACTACTATGCATTGTATTCTACATAACTTGTAAAAGTATGTATGGTTCCATCTCGTTTTTGGTAGAAGAAGTATCTTCTAAATGGAGGAATGTAGTAGTTTTGAATAGCCTGACCAGCTGTCCCCGGTGTTCAGTGACATCTTCAACTCCTCCCTGGAGCACTGTCAGGTACCAGCCTGCTTCAAGGCTCCATCATCATTCCTGTCCCCAAAAAGCCGAGGATCACAGGCATAAAACTACAGACCCGTTGCCCTGACCTCTGTGGTCATGAAGGTCTTTGAATGCCTCGTCCTTGCCCACCTGAAGTCCATCACAGACCCTCTCCTAGACCCCCTGCAGTTTGCGTATAGGGCCAACGGGTCTGTGGAAGACGCGGTCAACATGGCTCTACACTACGTCCTAGGGCATCTGGACACTGCAGGGAGATGCAGAGATATTTATATTCGGTGACTCTTTCAATTAAAAATACATTTTTGGTAAATATATTGAAATCTTTCAAATTTGTAGTTCTTGCTCTGGAGAAACACATATGTTTTGTTTGTCTGTATTAAGAACAAGCCGGAGGTCCACGAGAAAGTCCTGCAAGGTGTTAAAAGAGCTCTTTATAGGTTCTGAATAGATAGGTTTTGTGTTCTAAATATGACCACAGCCCAGCAGTTTAAGGGCCCTTACGCTGTCGGTGCCTAATGCCTAATGAAACAGTTATTTGTGTTTCGGCAGCAAAAGAGTTGTCTCTCGCCCAGTAAACCTGATTCCAGCCTGGCGACACCAACTCTTTGCTAGACGATAAGAACTGTTTACGACAAGGGCTTGGGTCGTCAATACTGCGACTGCCATTTTAATAAAAAAAATGCACTAGGAGATATAATGGAAACTTAATGGCTTTGCAGCACAAATACGCTGGACTTGGATGCCTATGTGGGGTCGCAAAAGCAAAGCCATGAAGCAACAATGCGATGTAATCCGCCATCCTTGAAGTTAGGGAGAAACAATGGTCACTTAATAACATGGCCCTCTAGTTCATACAGAATCTTTGGAGGTTGGCAAGTTAAACCACCTGCGAAACAGCACTAGCACTAGCACCAGCCCAGAACCAGATTCATATATTATAGTTTGTTAAAGAGGACCTATCATACTTTTTGACTTTTATGACCTATAAACGTTGTTATAATGATATATAGTCATGTTTAACCCTAGTAGCGTATCAAATAATGACGTACATGCATTTAGACGTATTCCCTGCTGACCGTCTGGGGTGGCTGTGCAGAGCCGGTCGAGAAATCACGTGTTCAAATCGGTTCAGAATTTCCTGATATTCTTGTCGTAACGAAAAACGGATGTTTCCATGTATGATAATGCTGCAACGTGCTGCTCTGGCAAGCTCCGGCCATGCCCCCACCTTCCTGCTCTCAAATCTGCCCGCGCGCTGCTGAAAGTGTTCCGGAAGGTAACCAATCAGGGGGGGGAGGGGGGGGGAGAGAAGCACAAAGCCGAGTGTGGAGAGAGACTGCTGTGCGCGCTCAGATGAGAGGAAGAGTTTCCCGAAAATCTACATGGTTTTTTGTGATGTGATTCGTGTCAGGTTGCTCTATAGCAGTTTTTAACAAGAAATTAAGACCAGAAAAGTAGTATAATAGGAGATCTTTAATATATGAATCTCTGACACTGAAGGGTGGCTCACTAAGCCGAGAAAAAATAAGGAGGGCCAAATCTTAACCATCAACTGAGAAGTATCTTGCCACCATTCTAAGAAATCCAATCAGTGCACGTTAACAGGATCAGATTACATTACATCAAGCCTGATTGGATCTAATGAGATTGGGATTAGATCATCACTTAGACACCTTCTTAGCTAAAGTGCCACGCCAATAGAAAGGGCAAGGACCCAGCCACTTTCAATCAGGCTGGCTGTCTGAGGTTGTCGTAACTCCCGTCTTTTCATTGTGACTTTTATTATCCAATAACGTCAGATCGCATAAGGAGACACCTCTGAAACAAAAATGTAATTTGACTCATATGATGCTGAATAATCTACTCAAGACACGGGTCATGGTGTCTCATGCTCACTCAGTGATCGCATTTTTTCTGTTTCCCTGAGGCAGTCCATCCGTGACGCACACAACGGCAACGTAAACACAGGAAGACATACTGTATATTGCAGGTACATAGTTGGTGAGGAGGATTGTATTTTAGCTATGTGTGTATCAAAGCCTCATTCTGGCCTTGTGCAGTGTAGACCTCCATTTAAAAAAAAAATCCTACCAGTTGGTTTAAATACCTATTTAATCCTACCCTTGTCAAACAGGAGACTCAGCTGGTTTATTTCATTATGTTGCTAATTGCCCTTTAAGCTCTGCCAAAGCCCTGTTGGTCTTTTCCACAACCCAACTGCATTGCATATTACAGATGACACAGACCGAGTACAAACAATTCAGTAGACGTTGTCGAAGAAGGGAGAGGAAAATGCAGGAAGACGATTGCATTTTTGACCTCTGACTTTTCGAGAAATTAATAACATAAAACAAATAGAAATTCCTTTCACTAGTGCTGGTGCCTGAAGCTCTGCCGATCATGAAACATTTATTCTTATCATGTGGTTATGCTGGTAAAAGCTGAGCAACAACACAAACAAATGACTTACTGTAGATAAATGTTTATTTATGACTTTGAATAGCCAATCTATGAATACCACCTGATTTCCCCTCCGAAGCATAGTTATCTCTGCAACATTTGGTTCATATTTCAAAGAAAAGCCTCTAAGGCTAATCACAAATTAGCATGTTATCTGACAAACTAAAAGACTGCCGTAAGCACCAGAAATTAAGGTCATTAAAACATGTCCTAGTCATGATCATAATCTTATTTATGTCTATTCCGACAGTTGTTGACTGAAACTGTGCAATATTGATTCAAACTGAGAATTGGACATGTTATTATGGAGACTATCCTTTATAAAAAATAGAAATAGTAATGAGGTGCTCTGGAAAAATCTATTAAGATGGTAAAACAATGTATTTAATGGCATTAAGTGTACTTTGATGACCTGATTTGAAGGAAAACATTTTTTTTGATCTTCAGACAATTTGGAGAAACAGTTTGGAATCTCCTTTGCTGTCCCTTTTTGGTCACAAAGGCTGTGAAAGAAAAAGAGGATCAAACAAGCGTATCATTTTAAAACAGCAGGTTTGTGTTTCCCTTTTGGGTTCACTTCCACCCCACTGGCCTAAATCAAAAGCCAGAACAGTGACGTTATGTTACAAGATTTTAATATCGTACATCAATGACAAATTGGTTTTGAAGATGCAAGTACCGTATACTATAGTGTCAGGTTTTTTGAGGCAAAGTATAGCGTTGTTTATAGAGCAAATGAAGCATATACTGTGAGAAACTGGAGACACATCTATTGTGCACAGAAGTCAGGTCCGTGGGTGGGCGTTGCTTTGAGTGTGACACACACACACAAACAACACGAGAGAGAGAGAGACTCTGGAACGATAAGATATACCAAGCCACCAGTACCGCAGCAGTCATGCCCAAAATTAGTAAGAGGCTGTCAGTCTACTTTCTAATAAAGTCTAACAAAGAATACAGTGTTAAGTACCCTCCAGTTCTTCCACAACTTTGAAGTGCAACATTTTGATAGCACTTCACACCCTGAAACGTTGATCACAGGGCTCAAACGCTAAAAGAATTTTATGAATCTCTTGAATAAATAACAACTCAGCTATGTAAATACTTTGTAGAATGAAGAAACCGCTTTTGTTTTAGCAGTGAATACAGCTTTGATTTATCCGCGTCATTCTCCCATTGGTCTTTACAGATGTGTCCCATGTCATCAGTGAATAGTCAGTCAGTTAGTCAGTCAGTCGGTCAGATTTTCAAATGGATTCAAAGTCTGAGCCAGGACTTTAACATTCTTGTCCAGGAGCCAACCACTGTTGAATTGATGAGGAAGCAGAGGAAGGCCTTCCATGTTCACACAATGTGAGCAGGTTCTCCTTAAGAATTCTCCTGCATTTGGCTTCAGTCTATCTTTGTCTATCCTTCCCCCTCCCCCCTATAAACCTAAAAGTATTCTTGTCACTGCAGCTGAAAAAACCCCAACCACTGTGACATGCTTCACAGAAAGAAGAGTCACAGACGGTGAATATAAAGTTGTCAGTATTCAACAAACCACAGATTTTTACCCATGCTTTCAGATTCTCTCACATATATTTTGTCTTATCTCCCATTGCGGCCATCTAACAGTAATTCTTAATGATGAAGACAACTGAGTTCCTTTTAAGAGCTCATATTGATTTATTTAAGTGAAACAGCTGTATGCCAGAAGACAAAGACAAGACTTAATGGATCTGTGCACAGATGCTAGGAATTAGCTAAAAGTTGGCCCCGGGCAACGCAGGTGAGTTGGTATCATCATTTAAAATCTAGCAGTTTGGGCTCAATTTATTTACAGTATTTTTGGTAGGTTGCACAATAACTACAGATAAATACATGGCTAGGGCTACATTCTAAAAATATTAATTGAAATAACTCCAAAAAGGCCAAATTACATTTCAAGCATCATTTGCTGAATGACTGGTGCACTTTTAGCCTCAGGGTCGACCAGAACTGAAGTCTCTTACAATGGTAGCTGTCCTGTCTTTATTTTCATGTCTCTTTTTGTTATCGGCAAAGTATGACACGTTGGGGGGGATTGGAATTGGCTCTGACCAAGAAAGTAATAGTAAATCAATTAGAGGACAATAAACTGTACACCTTCTGCCAGCCTTTTCCACACACATCATGGTGTGAATGTTTTCTAAAAGCTCCACAACACACAGTCTCTCTCTAGTCATCATCCAATACACTCTTTGGTTTAGGTCTTGGCTGGGGGGTGGAGGGAGGGGTAGCGCTTGACAGATAAATCAATAGACCCACTTGAAGCCCTATCTTCAAAACAGGTTGGGGCAGTTGGACATCTTCAAATGCCCAGACAATTGAAACGGCAGCATCGGATCGATAATAAAGGACAGATGAGAGGCTGCAGGTTTTGGGGCCAGCACAAGAGTACCGGGCAGTTAAGAATCAATTATTGATAAGCCTATTAGCCCCTGTATCAGCTGTGTCTGTGTGTGTCGACTAGATGAAAGAGGAAAGGCTGACGAAGAGAATGAACGGGAGAAGAAAGGGATGTATATATCCAAAAAAGAAACAACAAAGAGATAGAGAGAGAAATGCCAGATAAAGAAGAGTCAGCTTCAAAAGTCTGTACAGAACTGGGATTGCTTGTCAAAGTTTGTGACCTTTTGAAGCAATTTTGTTTATTTACATTTTTCTTATTTTTTCTGTTCAACCCTGTAAAATGAAGCCTTGTGTATGAAATGCATTTGGCTGTGGAGTGGACCACCCTTGTAGCTATTTGCCGCTTTCTGCCTTTGCTTTTCATCAGATCAATGATTTTTGGGTGGGGTAGTGGCTAAAGTGCATGTGAAGGGTAACAAACAAAAGGGTGCTTAAAGGGCTAAACATTTGGCACTAGCAGGTGTTTTATATTTCCTTCACAAACAAAAAATGGGAGAATCTTTTTCCAAAAAGTAAAAACAAGTTGACTGTCTTCAATTAGCCTACACAGAACCTTCAGAACGTGAACACTCCTGGCCTTTTATTCTCCATCATACGCTAAAATAAGAGACATTACAGTGGCATTTTCTCTTTCAGTTTGTCTTAGTCAAAACATACCTCTGGTACCTCTGTCTGCAGCTCAAACTCTCCAGCTCCATCTTCTGACTGAGCCTTGTAAAAGCAGACGGCTGTATTTATTTTATTTTCCTGACAATATAAAGGTGCATCTCCAAAAATTTGAACATCATGGAAAAGTTCATGTTTTACACATAGTTTATTTTGATAATAACAGGCTTACAGCTCATGGAAAACCAAAAGCCGATTTCTCAAAATATCAGAAAAGGTCTTATTTTTTATGAGCTCTAAGCCATAATCATAAAAATTAAAATTAAAAAATGCAAGTATTTTCAATTTTTGACTTTATGTGTAATGAATCTAAAATATGTGAAATGTTCTCTTTTTGAATGAAATTATGACTGTATAACTTCTCATGATATTCTAATTTTTTGCGGTTTTTGAGTCGATCAGTGTCACACAAACACATTTTCAATTGATACATTGAGCAGTAAAGTTGGTCAAATTCTTGTTCATAATGTACAAGGGAATCAGCAGGAACCCAGTAACTCATCAGTCAATGATAAATTTAGCATTCAATCTGAAACTGCATATGCTTAGTTAAGTGATTATATATGCTGTAGCAGGTTGCACGATGCACAAGTATAGATGGATCTGAACTCTTTTGAAACATCTGACAAAAAAAACATTGCATCGTTTAGGATTTTCGTCAAGGGGGATTATTGAAGCCATACTTATTCTTAGCAATGCAAAGGTATTTCCCAAGGCACAAGATATTGTCTACAGTCTTTCTTGAGTCTTTCTGCTTCCTGTAGGCTTTTGTGTGTTTCAATTTTGGCACTTCATGTAATTCTACTGTCAGATGAAATTGTGTCACTAGAGATCACTATAGTTCTCAGAAAATTACCTTGTCATAGTTTCCATGTCTGTTCTGCTCAGTTAACAGCATATTCTTTCTTTCCCTGAACAGTGTGGCTAATATTTCACAGCTTGCCATGGCTTCGAACAAGACAACAAACAAACTCTATAAGCAGTGTTGGGAGTAACGCGTTACAGGAAGTAATGCATTACTGTAATGCATTACGTTTTGCTGTAACGCGGTAATGTAAGGCATTACAGCAAAAAAAATGGTAATATGTAACGCGGTACATAGCTCAGAAACGTGCGTTACAATGCATTTTAAACCCGAAATTGACTGGTTTGTTGTTTTTATACAAATTGGCCAACACCGCGAGTTTCGCAGAGGAGAAAAAAACCACGCTAATGTTACTGCTAGAGGAGAAGAAAACTCGATTTGCTGCTACAATTGATTCCAAAGATGCGCTAGCCTACTGGCTTCCGTCTCACTGCCCAAGTTATTGAAAACTTTTGTGGTGTTTGGAGACTCTGACGTGAAAGCACGTATCACTCTGTGCTCAACGAGCAGCCGGTGCTGCCGCGAGCCCCTCCCCGTCTCAAAGCACTACGAGGCGGTCAGTCTCGGAGCAGCCCCTCGGAGCGAGTCCCTGCCTGCTGTCAGAGCAGAGAGGTGACACACCTCCGCGTCCAGGCTGCAAATGAATCGCGCTGTTGTTAGGTGCGAAATCGGAGATAGTGTGCCACGAAGCTATTTATGCTGAAGCGGTATTGCTGGATTTAGGAGTTATTTAGAGATATGACAAGCAAAAAGTTGACGAGTAGGGAGTTTAGTGTTCACTCTTTCTACGGCCCCGGTCACGGTGCGTCCATGCGCAGCAGTGGTGCAGCCATGCGACGCAGCATTATATATATATATTAATATTATCATATTATAATGATGATAATAATAATCATCATCATAATAATAATGAAGAATAGAAGAAAAAAGGAAACAAAAATGGTGGTGGGTAAAAAAAAATCATAAAAACGCCTACTGTTTACATGAGTTTTGTGGTGTAGTTCTAGTTCTAGCTTACAACAAAGTGGACATCATTACAAATGGATGGAGGGGGTGAATCTGATTAAATAAGTTCAACTCTCTTTAAAAAAATCAGGTATTTCATGGAAATTACATAATCCAACATGGCCGCCACCATATGACATCATAATATGCTAATTAGATGGGAAAATTTACTCCCCAGATAAACTTTAGGTCATTCTCAATATTTGTCTCATTCACACTTTGTCTCTATCTCAAACCAGAGCCTTCTGAAATTTAAGTGTCAAAATCTAGTATTTTTTAAAATAAAACCCGGCGCCTATAGGGTTTGCTTTGATGCAAATTATGAAATCTTAACATAACGGCGGCAATGATGGTGCGTAAAGGACAGCGCAGTTGGCAAGCTCTCCTCAGCACTACAAGTGCTGCAGCAAAAAAGTCACAATAAGAGTTGATCGCTTTGTCGATTCATGCCTCTGACACACACGTCGACTCCCAACATAATGAGTGGATGCTTTGAATTAGCAAAGGAGATATATTAAGGCTACTATTGTTATTATAAAATGTCACACAAGAGAGACGATAAACAAACATAATGGGCTGTTATCATTTAGATTAGATGGCAAGATGATAAGGCAGATTCTTTGGAACAACTAAAAAAGGCAAAAGTTGATGATGATGTGAACAACTTGTTTGTGCTTTTAAGTCGCCAGAACGCAAGAAACAAATCTTTGAGGCTCAATTTACTTTTTCAATCTACAGTAGCAGGCTCTAGCTCTATTGATATTAATATAGGTTAAATAAATACCTAAAGATACAGTATTTCTATTATAAAATGTATTGCACTATGAGCCATAACTGTGACCATTATATTATATACTTGTGTTAGCCTTAAGCCTAGCTCAGTCATTATGCCATACCATTTCACCTCCTGCTGTGTAATGAGCTGCATTGAACACAAGAAGATCTAGGCCTATTGAGAACACCAAATCCATATTTCATGTTATTTTGGTGAAAGTAATGCAAAAGTAATGTAAAAGTAGTGTAATGCCTTACAATTCAAAGACAGTAATATTGTAATGTAACTAACTACTTTGAAATGACAGTAATAAGTAATAAATACCGCATTACGCTTTTGAAGTAACTTGCCCAACACTGTCTATAAGTCTCGGAGTTTAATTGGAACCATGCGACCAGATGTTGAGCAATTGCACAGCACATTTAAAAGTTTACTTTTAACCTTTTATAAGGACATGTCCATAACAATGTTGGTTCCAGATTATGTGACTTCGTAAAGCCTAATCATATTGTAAACTCACTTGTGGTCCCTAAACATGCCCAACTAAAATCACTCTCCTCAGGCAACACAGCAGCAACTCCTCAATAAAACATCCTGATATGAAAAGGTGAAGCTCTGTCACTTGCATCATAAACAGGAGTCTTTAGGAAACTACTGAATCTCCTGCAGGGATATTGACATACAAGTAGGCCTCACACTGACATGCATAGTGTATCATTAGTTACTTGTTACTTATATTACATCATAGAGACAATCAGACAAGGGTAAACTAGTTAGCTCACTCTCTACTGCATCAACAGTTACTGGCGATGGGAAATGCTTGTAATTCCAGACAGCCTTGTTGTAAAATCACCCCTCGCTATCCCGTTGCTAGTTTGTGTGTGTTTGTGTGTGTGTGCGTGTGTCGCACACATGAACACGCAAGTGACTGTGAGCATGTATTTGTGAGTTCAAGCAGTGTGTCCAATTACACTCTAGCCTCTTTAGGACAGTCCTAAAGATCAGAGCCGGCCCGAGGCATAAGCAAACTAAGCGGTCGCTTAGGGCCCCCGACTGCCAGGGGGGCCCCCTCAAAAAAAATTTTTTTTTTTTAAATATTTTTTTTTTTTTTTGTGTGTGTGTTTGATATTAACATCATATTATGCAAAAAAGGAATAAAATGTTTTGGTCTAGATAAGTAATAGCCTAAAAATCTGTGAGGTAATCCGAAATTATCTGATCATGTCACGTTCACATTCATGCACAGCGTGTATTGAGTTTATTTAAAAACAATTGGAAATGGGGCTGCCCTCAGTTTCCCATGCACTGTGTATAGTCTATAGCCTACTTCAGCCTCGTCTGTGGAAAAAAAGATAGCTGGACAAGAGTTCTTCTGCTTCGTTCCTCTCACTGCATTTAAATGCATTCATTATATAACAGAGAAATATGTCCCGTAAAAGAAAAAGAGCTCCAAGCCCAACCCAGAGGACCCTCCATAATATTTTATTTGATATTAATATTTTTATGGAAAATCCATGTGTCCTTCTTCAATAGCTTCTAATTCATCTGACCCAGTGTCTCCAAATTATTTGTTCACACTAAATTTCTCAGATTTAGCCTCTTAATTTTCCTCTCAAAGTGCACCAGATTCATGCATTTCACTTTAAAAAGGTTAAAAAAATCTCCCCGGAGACCCCCGGACCTCCCTAGGAGGGTCTTAATCTCAGCTTTCTAATATTTTCGCAGAGCTGCACAGTGGAGGCACTGGCGGAAAACACTGGGTGTGTGAATGATATTTAACAAAGATCTATCATTTCAGCAGCGCTAAGATTGGAGAGGGCCCCCCTAATCATATTTCGCTTAGGGCGGCTCTGCTAAAGATAGTGATTAGGCAGGCAGGTCAGGAGTGTGTTCATATGGTGTAAATTGCAGCATCCGGATGCAGAAATAGAGTGAGAGAATAGAACAAAGTAAGACTAAATAAGAGGAGTAGGCTAATTGATTTCTATATAGAGAATTAAATAAATAAATAAATAATAGAGTAGGCCCTGAAGCTGATTTCGATTGGGCCTTCATGAGTGCTATTGACATCCAAGGAAACAAGGGGTGAGTAATTTGATGCTTAGCCTACTTGTTCAGGACAGCAACATGGTCTGTCAGCACCACACATAATGACCAGAGACTGCAGTCTAAAAGAAAAACACATGCTGAGTGCCCCATAAGAAGACAGAATAATTAGCCTATTCTTTCTTTTTTTGTTGATTTTTAACAGTGCACTTCTCTTATCCTTTTGTTCCGTCTTCATCCCCATTTCTCCCCACTACTTCACTCCTCTATCGGTCACCTTATAACGATGTGAGCCCCTTCTGTCCATCTGTCTGTCCATCTCGCCCTTTGCCCACAGATGAAGATGAAGCCTGCTGCGCCCCGTCACTGAGAGGAAGAGGGGACGAAAGGGGAGGAAGGAAGGAAGGAAAGGAGAGTTTGAGGGAGGGGAGGGGGGGTTTGTGGATGTAGCTCTAGCTGTGGGCCAGGGGGGGAGAGCTACCTAGCCCGGGCTGCTCTGCCGAAACATCCATGGGTGGCTGTGTCGGGAGCCACCACGACTCCTCGGGCAGCTTAAACGAGAACTCGGACGGCACTGGAGGTAACTCATGGGGGCTCATTGACGTCTTTCGGTGCTAACAAGCGCCTTTTTTCTTTTTTTCTATGGTGTGGGAGAGGTGGAGGGAGCTTTCTGCGTGTTGTCTTTGCTGGTGGAGGTCTTCCCTTCCCTTTATATCCAAGCCCGGACACGGACACTGGCTGCCTCCCCCCTCCACGTAGCGGGGCCTCAAGGCGAGACGTGACGCCTATAGTCGCTACTTAACAAACCTACCGGGTAGAACAATGTGCCCTGCTGCCTCCCTTTGTTCTTTTTTGGTGTTGACTGAGCTAGCCCGGCTAGAAGGTAGCCGGGTTAGCTTGCTAGCTTTCCTGCCTATCAAATATGGGTCATTTAATGCACGGCGATGGCATGCAAGGGGGAAAGCACTAGAGTGATACAGTCTGATTTAAAATGATGTCCCGACTCTCTGTCCATGTAAACTGCAATATAAACTGCATGTATAATCTATGCTAGGCTATTGTTGTGTTTCTTGTTTTGGGGTATCGGGTAGGTGTTTGGGCTTGTTTACTGCTGTCACGTTTTGGGGATGAAACAAGATGAGATGTCAACTAAAAATCGGATGATGAAGAAAATGGTTTTTTTATCAGTGTAATTTAAAGCGCTTGAGTGCAGTAATGTAGCCTACCATTCTGTCCATCCACTGTAGAGGACTGCATCAGATTAGATCATTGTAGGCCTAATTGTTGAACAATATACTATTGCATGCAGCACCTAAGGTTAAGGGGCAAAGCAGTGCTTAGGTTGTAGGCCTGTCAAGGTTTTGCTGGTGACTGATACTATATTATAGTCTATAACCTTAATAACTGATTAAAACCATCAGGAGAATGCATTCATTTGGGTGGGTGTTGGCTGGTGCACACACTGACAGAGTAAATGGCAAAGAGGGGTAGTCCCCTAGACTGGAATTCAACCAGGGATGTTTAGTTTAGATAGCGTGCACCATAAACCGCAAGCCCCCCCCCCCCTGTCGTGGAGATTTCTATCAAGCTGAGGCACTGCAGACGTGGTCTGGTCTGAGGAGGGCTTGCAGGATTGGCCCTTTGAGTTATTTTAATGACAGATTGGGAGATAAAGCTAGGTCGGGCATTTAAAGGTGATGCCAAACATGCAGCCTGGCTTCCTCTCTTACCCCCTGCATCCATCTTCTTGACGACTCGTTCACCCATCTTCCCAAATGTATCTGTTTGATAGTCATATAAGCAAGACAGGTTTCAGAGATCCCTTTGTCGTGTGTGTGCGTGTGCGTGTGTGTGTGTGTGTGTGGTAACAAGAAGCTATGCTGTGTTAAATCAGATTCAGTTAAGCAGCTGTTACTTGACACCTTGCTTGATGGTGACAGAGACAAAGCAATTAGAACCAGAACCCATGTAGATGTATCTGTTTACACCTAAGCAGGTTGAGGTGGAATACATTACTAGGTTTACTTAGTTCAAGCATTATGATTAAAATATTTTACACATAGCCAGCGCCGGCCTACATTGCATTCTTAAGGGGTTCATCTGAAAGACATACAAGTAGGCTACTGTGTGAAGTAGTCAAGTTGGCCATGACATACAAGCACTCAGGCAGGTATTTCTGGCAGCTCCCTATTACTAAACTAAATGTATTTTTTTACAGTGTGAAACCCTTTTTATATTGCTGAGTTTGGCATTATCTACAACCAAACAGGCTTAAAAATTAAAGGTCAAAGTAAGTGTAAACAGGCTCCCAGTTAGATGTCTTATTCACTACAAACAATCAGGTGAAGGGATTGGTGTTATCGGACAGAGCCATGTGATCAGTACATGTGTACCAGCATCAGGTGTAACTCAACACCTAGATCCGTCATCGTCCTCTCTCCTGTCTTGTCTCTTAGTTGCACACACATGCACAAACTATACACACACACACACACACACACACACACACACACACACACACACACACACACACACACACACGTAGACCAGATGGTGTTATTCATCAGACATTCTGCTGCAGATGGAGTGCTGTTAAATGCTTTAACCTTAATCTTTTGACTGGGGTTTAGAAACATCAAACTTGTAGCTTCAGCTATGTGTGTATAATTCACATTCAGGGGTTTAGTTGTAGGCTAATGTTTAATCTGTCATCTGAGCTCTGACTGATTCTCTCTCTACTCCTTCACTCCCCATCTCCTCTTCTAATTTTTCTCCTTTGTGTATTCCCCCACTTTCTCTCCCTCCCTCCCTCCTTCCCAGTGGCTCTAGGGCGTAATCAGCCCCTGAAGAGAGAGCGGCCTAAATGGAAGAGTGACTACCCGATGACTGAAGGCCAGCTGCGCAGCAAGAGAGATGAATTCTGGGATACGGCGCCAGCATTCGAGGGCCGGAAGGAGATCTGGGATGCGCTGCGGGCTGCGGCCAGCGCCTTTGAGAGCAGTGACCACCTGCTGGCTCAGGCCATCCTGGATGGAGCCAGCATCACACTGCCACACGGTAAGCGGTTACGTGCATTCCCCACAGTGGTAGACCAAGCAGATGCCTCGTAGTGTCGTTCTTAATACTTCCCGGAATAACAGCTGGCGGCACTTTTATGTGGGACACTGCTGTTGATTAGCCTGGCTCCGCCCGCCTACCTACTTCCGCCCAAATTTAATTTTCCCTACAAATGAAATGAAGTACGATGGTCTGGTAGCGCCAGGCTAGCTGTTGATGATTCCCACCTCAAGAATTTCAGAATCTATCTTCTTAAGTTCTCTTGAGCAACTTAGAACTCAGTTGTGGAGCTTTTGTTCTCATTCTGAGGCTACAAAAGGGTGCAGATCTTAACATAAAGCTGCTCTGAGGAACAAAAAGTAAGTTTCACTTACAGGAAGTAAACTTTGCCATACATGACTGACCACTCATTTTTGCTTGAGTGTGTGGCTGTCGTTTTTACCCGCTTACACAATAGGTCAGCGTTGATCGAATATGGACCTAATTCCATGCATTTATTGTAGGAGTTATAGATGCTAAGCCTGTAGGTGTATTTCAATGAGCACATTTTAGAGTTTAGACTCAAGCTATTAGAAAGACCATACTGTAGAGGGAGTCAATGAATAATAAATGCAAGGGGTGTGTATGCCAAAGATAGTGCTTCAACAATAGAACAAATCAATAAAATTGACATAGCTTAGATGAGGGAAGCCCAACAACTCCACACAGAGATTTCCAGCTGCTTGAGCTGGCCTTTCTATTTGTGGATGTGTGATATTCTCTTGATTCCTCATTTTCTTTTCTTAGTAAAAGGTTGTCGTGGTGAGTTTTGGAAGGTGACGAATCTTGTTCCTGATGGTGGCATTCTCTGTTTCACCTGTACCTCCAGACTTTCCAGTTTGAGTCGAGCGATGAGTAAGCGTCATGAGCAATATCAAATGCTAATTTTAATCATGACGAAACAGACTTCTCCTTTATAGCTGTTTGTCCAGGTCAGATCAGATCCTGCTGGAGTGCATTCTCCCAGTCTGATGTCACCATTTCACTCATCCAGTACAAAGAGCAGTGAGATTTGAGTAGATTTTGATATTTCTTTAGTGCCGTTGTTCCTCCACTTTAGCCAATAGACAAAAGATGCAAGCAGCTCACAGTAACAGTCAGAATGATCAGCAGCTGTACAAAACTTGAAATGATATTTTCATCAGATATCCTTCAGCCATCATAAGCTATGTTTATATGTAATTTAATTAGGGCTGTCAAAATGAACGTGTTAACGCAAGGTGATTAATTTCTGGAATTAACGGCGTTAATTTTTTTAACGCATTTAACGCATGCACAGAATGATCCGCCCCGTACATCCCACCGGCTCTGTACTACAGTCATCTAATGTTGTAGCTGACCCAGGATCAGTAGCTGCGCACAGCCAAACATAGCAGCACGTTAGCCCGTGCCGTGTTTTAAAGTTTTAAACTGCTAACGGTCACGTCTGTGTCGGGGGCATAGATAGTATAAAATCAACTGCCGCGGGTGGCAGTTGATGTCGGGAGCAACAGGAGGAGAACATTGTCTGCTCTGTTAAGAGCCCGCGAGGACACAAACGTCTGCAGTTTTCAGAGGTGTGTGTGATCAGACATCAACATAACGTCGGCTTCCAGGTACACATGAACAGTTCCCTAGGACGTGGTCGCGTCTACAAACGCACACACACACACACACACACACACACACACACACACACACACACACACACACACACACACACACACACACACACACACACACACACACACACACACACACACAAACCGCGGACTGTAATCAAGTTGTAATTTAAGAATGCACAACCTATAGGTTCACCAAATAAATGGCATTCTATAGCCTATCCTATATTTGCCCAAAGACATAGTAAAGAGACAGACCAATTGAAGTATGGTTTGGTTTAAATTTATTTTCAGTATTAAAACCATAATTTGGATTTTCAATTAATAAACATACTAATTTTAAATGTACTGTACATATCCACCTTCTGTCATTTATCTTTCCGTTCATACAACAATATACAGAGAAAATTCGAATTTTTCGGGCATATTTCGAATGGTAAAATTAATCGTGATTAATCCACAGAATCCTGTGGGTTAATCTGATTTAAAAAATTTAATCGTTTGACAGTCCTAAAAAGTCATGCTATTCATGTAGGTCCGCAGCACAGGGAACAGAATACAGCTCAGCACACTCAGTTAGACAAACATCTTCAGCCATGCTAGATGCTCTGAGAGGCTGCAAGGCTAACGTCAGCATGCTAACATAATCCTATGTTTTTAAACGAGTACAATACAATGTAAGCATGCTCACCATCTTAGTCTATCGTGTAAGCATGCTCACTTTAGCTCATTAGCAGAAAAATAAAGCCGAAGGTGTTGGCAATGTCACTGTTTTGCAGGAATTTGTTTAGTAACTAAAGAACTGGTCAATTTCTAATTTGGACTTGATGTTGGTACTATAGAGAAAAAATAAGGTATCGCATATTTCAAAACAATTCATCCTTGTCCTTGAGTCCATACAAAAATGTTGCTCAAAACAACATACACCACGGGGCGCTGTTGATCCTCCAAACGCATAACTACAGTAAAGGCTCTGGCAACCCTTAAAAATCAATATATGACTTTAATGTTGGGTTTCTCAATAAGCTTTTAACAATAATCTGATTAAAAATACATTTTCATAAAGATTATAAAACTTAATCTATAAAAACAGCTTTTTTGCTTTATAGTAGTCTTTGTTGTTTCCATTTGGGAAGATGAGCTGAGTGTAAGGGTTCTTGAAACACTAGCTGCATTGATAATGGAGACTTTTCACACATCAGAGATGCATCGTTTGGCTCGGTTTTCTCTCTATATAATCAGATGGGAGAACAAGTTGATCTGCACTCATCAAAAGTGACTCTATGAAGCAGATAATGGGATCCATTACACTTGCAACCTGCAACAGATGAAAACGTCATGTTCACTCATTTGTTCCTTATGTGGCTAATATATCCAGACATAACAAGTCAAGCTACTTTTTTTGGGGTGGCAAAGCACAACAAATGTAATCAAATGTTTTCTTTTATTTGGTGCAAACTAAGCGGACGCCCCCCTCCCCCTCGTCAGTATGAACTTTTGTCTTCTCAAAGGCATTAGCACCACCTGGGACCCATTAGCATTCTGCAGTTGAAGGTGAAGCCAACTGTAGAAGAAAAAAGCAGCTGAGCTATACAGACTAGAAACTAATCCAAATCGTGTTTGTACGCTGCCAGTGAACCATGTTCAACATTTATCTTGTCTTTGTAAACTGGCTCTGATGGACTCCAAAATCTAACTCAAGTGTCAATCTGGGCACTGCTTCAAAGCCTAGCCCATTGCAAATGGGCACAATTTTGATATTTTTTGGTTTCATGATGGCAAACATGGGGTTTTGCATTCATTTGATGGAATTATATACAGTTCTGGTAGATGGATACCTAATTTTAATACAGCCAATCAATACTTTTGATGTATAAAGCAGTAAGGTCAATGTTCTTTCAAATGAAGAGCAGAACATTTAAAGTGAGGAAGCTACACAACACAAGACATTCTTGTCTAACGTCAAAACACAAAAATCATAAAGCTGTTTGAATGAGCTACCAAACTGATCAAATGAAACACAGACACCGACAGCCTGGCTGAAATAAAAAAATACATTTAAAAAACATTACAAAACACATCACGTTATTTTTGACTATACAAAGATATAACCCAATGTTATTCCACTTGAACTTTATTTCAGTTGTAAACTAGTCTAAAGATCAATTAAAACCCTTGAACGCAGTCCGTTGTGCTGAAATTGGCGACTGCTGTTGTTACAAGGTGCTGTACACTTTCATATCCACATATTTCAGTTTCAAGAGACAGTCAGCCTAGCTCTCTCTCTCTCTCTCTCTCTCTCTCACTCTCTCCCTCTCTCCCTCCCCCCGCCCTCTCACTGGTAGATTATGTGCTGAAACGTAGAGTCGGCTTCATCGTCCTCACCTTGACCACAGCAGTCGTCATCTAGAGTGCAGAGTGCAACATCCTGTGGGCGCCTGCTGACTCATTTCAAGTCTACTTTACCGCAAACTTTACCTGTTTTCTCTATAGTGGCTTGTGCTTTAATTAAACTCATAAAATAGCACAAGAGCGATGCAGTGACCTTTCTAGACCGTTTTACGACAAAGATTGTGGAGCGGTGGGCTTTTCTAGGGGATTAACCTTGGTCTTTAATTTTTAGTTATCATTTTTTATTATGTTCAAAGGGCAAAATCATTACCGTCTTTTCAGAACTTTTAAAAACATAGATTGGGATTTTTCTCATACTAGTACAGTGACCGTTCCAGACATGACATTTACATTATTTTGTTGCGCACTCTCGCCCCTTTTTGGCCACACCAGGCACACGTCCCCTAACAGCATATAGACATGTACTTTATATTACGATTACTCGTAAGGATAACAAACGAAAAAACTAAGGCAGGCCAACCTTGTGATCAAAACGCCCTCTACCACGATAACCTCATTTGGTGTTTTCAGGTAAAGTAGTGACATTAAACTAGTGTGCCAGGGAAAACTGGCAGAAATAACCCAGGTCCCCCCCACCTCCTGTGTGAATACCACTATATTCACTTTTTGTTTCCATACTCACTTATTATTTTCCCCCCTCTCTCTTTCTCATCCAACTCTTGCCTCTGTGTCTGAATCACAGTTTTTAAATAAATGACATTTCATTTTCTCTGGCTTCAACTTTCTCCCTCATGGTCTTTTGTTCAGATGAGTCTGACTCTCATTTCCCCATTCGATCTTACATAGCCAAATGCGAATAGGAGGTCAGGTTTTTGTCTTATTTAGTTGGAAAAATGATGTGCATATTTATTGTATTTCCATGCTTTTCATTTTGTTTTGTATGTGGATGTCTGAAATAAAACTAAATCAAATCAAATCAAATCAAATGTGGGCCTCCTGCCGTTTCAGTTTTTGAATGTTATAATGAATAAATACAAAAGGAGATTTGTTTAAAACAAAATCTAATTTTCCTCCAGAGTCCTGGGGCCTCATTTATAAACGTTGCGTACGCCCAGAAGAGGGCGCACGCCAATTTCTAAGCAAATATTGGGATTTATAAAAACCAAACTTGACGGGAGATGTGCGGTCCTCCACGCAAACTCTGACCCATGCGTACGCACAGAAAGTGGAGAAAGGAGAAACGGCGACTCCGTCGGCACATGTATGAAGTGCGAGAACGAATGTGTTTGTGTAAAATGAATCCAGATAGGCCTATTATAAGCCATGTAGGTCTATCATATATTGGGAGTTCCTTTGCAAAACGGAAGAAGCCATTCTTACAACTAATGAACAAATGCCTCCACGGATTATTCCATGGAGTGATACCAACAAAAACAAAACTAATTAGGATCTTACATAGCCTACAAACGGAGATAGGCTATATGAGTGCAAATAAAAACAAAATAGCGTTCGAATAAGCTCTGCAGTTAGAATAACCTATCTGCATGCTGTGGAATTAATTCTGATAATATTGAGGTGGAATACAGCCTATTACTTTTACACTGACGCTGTTCTCGATGCCTCAGTCAGGCAGACAGGAGTGCACCTTTTCATACACTAATGATAAGCCTACGTGAGTGCGCACTGTTTTTTAAATCCGAATATTTTTGTTCGCACGTACATCCTACATTTCTTCCGTACGCCAGCTTCCACGTGAATCCCACGCAAAGCTTTATAAATGAGGCCCCTGGTGTAGCAAGACACATGTCATAATTGTTTTACCTAAAATCATGACTTGTACATACATTTGAAAGGAAAGAGGTGAGGGGTTACCCAAATGTTTTCAATAGCTGTTAATTGCTTTGTATTAGACCTTCCCAACTTCTTCCCATTTACCAAGTGTACTAAACATAACTGCACACAGTCTAAGATGTAACCTGCTGAAGATTAGGGTTTATAGCTTGTGGAATGTATATTTCTGATTCCTATGCTATCACATTCCATCCATTCATAGTGTGTATCTATAATATGTACAGTAGAGCATTACAACTAGCTACACCCTGAGGTAAACTAGAAATGTTTCGCTTCACTTTGATTCTGAATGTGTGGATACATTAACGGTTAAAAATAGCCTCATTGTTCTGTGTCCTACTTGACTCCCAATTTAGCTGACGATCGTTGAAGAACGTTATCATCACTACTACTAGGTGTATTTTTGTATAGTTTAGTGTGAATGGTATACTGTATGTGTGTTGACACTTTTTTTTTCTTTCTATTTGTTCCAGGAGCTCTGACTGAATGTTATGATGAGCTTGGGAATCGGTACCAGCTGCCAGTGTACTGCCTGTCCCCTCCCGTCAACATGATCGAGGAGCGTTCTGAAGAGCCCGACGGCTCAGACCCTGACTCTGGGGCGACAGATCCCTCCTGTACAGGCCAGCCCGCCACAGGAGGGGAGTGTCAGCTGAGACTGAGGCTCTCTACAGGCAGAGACCTGCGGCTAGCTGTGCGCTCCACAGACACAGTGGGCATGATGAAGAGGCGCCTGCACAGTCAGGAGGGCGTCCCCGCGGTAACCCAGCGCTGGTTCTTCTCAGGTCGGCCGCTGACGGACAGGCTGCGTTTGGACCAGCTCAACATCTCCAGGGACTACGTGGTGCAGGTCATCCTCAGCCAGCCCCCACAGCCACAGCCCGAGCCTGGAGCTACACCAGGACACACACCAGAGGCCTCTGGGCCAGCCGCACAGGAGGAACCAGTGCCCGCTGAACTACCGCAAGAGCCCACGCCCGTGGAGAATTAACCCACCCCCAGACTGGCTGCATGCAGATGGGCTTACAAGGGGCATGGCAGTATAAAAGGAAAAGGATGACAAGGGAGGGAAAAAAAAGAATTAAAGTTGATTCTGACATTCCTCTTTTGATCTCTACTCGTTGGGTTTTTTTTGGCAGCGAAGACCTTTGTTTGGGCTACGGTCAGCTGTCTGCCAGAGCAAAAGGACTCCTGAATTGAGAAAAGACTCTTCATTTTGGGTTTTACATGTTGAAATTTTGACCTTTTTTGAAGTCTTTTTTAACTGTTCCTATGGAAACCAAACGACAAAAGCAGAACTTTTGTCAAGTGGCTTGAAGGGTTTTCTGAAAGGCACTGTTGTTAAAAATGTTTCTGTGGTCCAGTTTCCATTCAAGTTCTGCTCTCTGGCAAAGCCAACTCAGCTGAACTCTGTTTATGAGTCTACAGGGTTATACATGCATTTGTTAACACAGGCAGTTTAGAAAGAAAGGAATAAATATAGTTTTAAAATCATTCTTAATTATATGTGAATCAAACCAAGAACACTCACTCCCTTGGAGAATAAGTCAGTATGCTAACAGCCATGAACAGATGTGTCCTCCCTCTGGTCAAGAGGCTGCAGTCAGGGTAGCATGACAATGTTTTGCCAAGAATTGCTGGATTAGATGCTTTATTTCACTCTGCTTCACAAAACAATCATAGCAATCATGTAATAAACATTAAGTAGTCAGCCTGTGTGTGTTTGTGTGAATAAGCGTATGTGTTTGTGTGTGTGCGCGTGGATGTTCATAAATGTTCAAGAAACAACCACACTTATTAATGTGGCAAAGGGAGGGAACATCAGAAACACAGTTGCATATTTTGATTAAAAATAGAATGTTTTAATTAAAATTTATCATTGTTTCTATTGCTCAGTCTCTTGTCTAATTGTTAGCTTTTTATTTATGCTTTTATACTTTTTTTTTTGTTATATATATTTTTTTGCCTTTTAATATAGAGGTGGGACGAAAACGATGGCAGTATGTTGCAATATGTTCTCTTGCTATAACATTGTAATTTAGACATTGCAGCCTTTCAATTCCAGTGTATGGTGCATAATTACCACAAGGCAATTTTATGTCTCAAATTTCTATAAGAGGGTGCTCACAATGCTGCACAATATGTGGTTGATCCCACCAATGTACACTCAACAAAAATATAAACGAAACACTTTTGTTTTTGCTCCCATTTTTCATGAGATGGACTTAAAGATCTAAAATTCATTCCAGATACACAATATTACCATTTCTCTCAAACATTGTTCACAAATCTGTCTAAATGTGTGATAGTGAGCACTTCTGCTTTGCTGAGATAATCCATCCCACCTCACAGGTGTGCCACATCAAGATGCTGATTTGACATCATGATTAGTGCACAGGTGTGCCTTAGACTGTCCACAATTAAAGGCCACTCTGAAATGTGCAGTTTTGTCTCACAGCAAAATGCCACAGATGCCACAAGCATTGAGGGAGCGTGCAATTGGCATGCTGACAGCAGGAATGTCAACCAGATCTGTTGTTCGTGTATTGAATGTTCATTTCTCCACCATAAGCCATCTCCAAAGGCGTTTCAGAGAATATGGCAGTACATCCAACCAGCCTCACAACCGCAGACCACGTGTAACCACACCAGCCCAGGACCTCCACATCCAGCAGGTTCACCTCCAAGATCGTCTGAGACCAGCCACTGAGACAGCTGCTGAAACAATTGGTTTGCAGCATAACCAAACAATTTCTGCACAAACTGTCAGAAACCGTCTCAGGGAAGCTCAACTGCATACTCGTCGTCCTCATCGGGGTCTTGACCTGACTCCAGCTCGTCGCCGTAACAGACTTCAGTGGGCAAATGCTCACATTCGATGGCGCCTGGCACGTTGGAGAGGTGTTCTCTTCACGGATGAATCTCGGTTTACATTGGTCAGAGCAGATGGCAGACAGCGTGTGTGGCGTCGTGTGGGTGAGCGCTTTGCTGATGTCAATGTTGTGGATCGAATGTTGTGGCCCATGGTGGTGGTGGGGTTATGGTATGGGCAGGCATCTGTTATGGACGAAGAACACAGGTGCATTTTATTGATGACATTTTGAATGCACAGAGATACCGAGATGAGATCCTGAGGCCCATTGTTGTGCCATACATCCATGAACATCACCTCACGTTTCAGCAAGATAATGCACGGCCACATGTTGCAAGGATCTGTACACAATTCTTGGAAGCTGAAAATGTCCCAGGTCTTGCATGGCCAGCATACTCACCGGACATGTCACCCATTGAGCATGTTTGGGATGTGCTTGACCGGCGTATACGACAGCGTGCACCACTTCCCACTAATATCCAGCAACTTCGCACAGCCATTGAAGAGGAGTGGACCAACATTCCACAGGCCACAATTGACAATCTGATCAACTCTATGCGAAGAAGATGTGTTGCACTGCATGAGGCAAATGGTGGTCACACCAGATACTGACTGGTTCTGAGTCCCCAGACCCCCAATAAAGCAAAAAAATGCACATTTCAGAGTGGCCTTTTATTGTGGATAGTCTAAGGCACACCTGTGCACTAATCATGATGTCAGATCAGCATCTTGATGTGGCACACTTGTGAGGTGGGATGGATTATCTCAGCAAAGCAGAAGTGCTCACTATCACACATTTAGACAGATTTGTGAACAATGTTTGAGAGAAATGGTAATATTGTGTATCTGGAATGAATTTTAGATCTTTAAGTCCATCTCATGAAAAATGGGAGCAAAAACAAAAGTGTTGCGTTTATATTTTTGTTGAGTGTAAATATAAACTTCCTTATTTATGTTTGTTTTTGCTATTTCCATTACAAATATCGTTATTTGTTTGTTTTGTTTTTAATGTACAGCATCACCTTTTTGACTTCTATTGGGAAACTTACTGGCGTAGTATAAAAATGCTTACAACACATACAGTTGAGCTATAAAGGTGCAGGTAAGAGTTTTTTTCTCCCCAGAATTTCCAGTGTTCAAGCTAAACTAATATAATCATAAAAAGTGTCACCAAAGGTCTCCAGCTGCAAGAAAGTGAATAACGGATTTCCCAAAATTAGCTATTTTTCTAAAAATCCAACAATATGAATAAAATAAAATAAGAAAAAAAATATTCATAAAAGCACAACTGATTAAGAGGTTGAGCTCTCTTTTTTTAACAGCAATAAAACTTCACTGCAGCTTCCCTTTTCTTTTGAATTCCTCCTTTCCTGATTTCAAACTTCCCTTTTTTAAATTGTCTCAATAACAGAATGTGGAAAATTCCTTAATAAAACACCATGATGAGGACAGAGGAAGCCACTGTAAGGAAGCATTGTGTGAAGAAGTGCTCTGTCCATTACTCAGCAGAGCCTTTGTAAATGAAGGAGAGTAAACAGTCAACTTTGATGCTATAAAATATGAAAAGGTCAGCATGTGCATGAGTGCCAGACAGAGGGGAAGCAGATAAATGAAATGGTCAGTGTGGCATTAAACCCCTAATCCTCGTGGTTGCCCTTGAACCGGTCAGTGGAGGGTTGCTTTTTTCAGGAAATGCGTTTGTACATTATGACCTACTCAAGGTTACAAGAGTGGCTCTGTTTAGAACTTTAGAGCACATGTACACATGCCAAGAGAGACAACTTTTCAGTGATGTGAATATTGCTGCGGTTTGTGGTTTGGGACATATGCAAGGTATTAATGTAGGTGCAAAGAAGCCTAGAGATAGCACTTTGTACCTGAGCAACATACTAAGAAAATATGATTCAATTTAAAGGTGATTTTGATTGAAACCACAAAAGCACATTGTCATCTAAAACTGTTAAACCAAAAGAAACCCCTTACTATAGTTAAGTTAGCGGTGTAGCCTATACTTATAGGAAATGGTCTGCTGCTTATCATTAAACACAGGCATCAGTAAATGTCAGTGGTTGAAATAGTAGCAGAATGAATAATGGAAACCCCTCCATAAATCATATCACTTTACAGGTAACTTCCCTAATGCATTTTTACTTCAATCAGAGAACATTGTGTTCATAAAACTAGTTTGAGGACCATTCAGTTTATTTTTCTCTTTTATTTAATCCCAGTGACTTTATTCCCCTTTCCACTTCGATGGAAGTGTCATCGCTGACACTTGCTTTCATGTTCTTTTTCCTTAGAATGTTAAAAAACATTTCCAAGGTACCTGTTCATCTTTTTAGTACGCCATCCAACCAATATCCCACACACTGTCATGTGCACACACTTCCCACTTCCCTTTGGTTTCTGTCTCTTTTGTTCAACTCCCAACTTCCTCCACAATGGCCATTGTGGCTTCACAAGCAAACAATTTCTCAATGGAAAACTGTATAATGTGAATTGTGCCTTTGTCATCATCCTTGTGACCGATTGGATAGATTACAATGTGCCAAGCAAAACTCTGATTGGTGGTCAGAAAGATAACTATGAGATGGTTGGAGAAATTAAGCCGTGGGTCTGTTCCTTTGCTTGATTATAAAAATCAATTTGTCCTTTCACACTGATAGACTATATCATGTTCTTACTTCATCAGCCTCTACTCTCAGGTAATAATTCAAATATGTATACTGGTCATTAGTCAGTTCTTACACACACACACACACACACACACACACACACACACACACACATGAAGCAGTTCTGCTTTTTTGTTGGGGGGTTTTTCGACCTTCTGCTTCTGGCATACTTATATACAGGGACAGCATGCAGCAGATCCATGCAGACTAACTTAGCACACGCTCATTCACATCTCATAGTCTCTGTTATACTTGCTAGGTCGGCTTCAAGTTGTGAAGATATTGGCTCTCAAGTCCAGACTTAAAGGTAAGATCTATTATAATTTATATGTTTTCCTACTGTTCTTTTCCCCCAGCACTTTAGTAGATATTAATTTAAATTTAATTTAACACCTGTTTCCAAGAATTTCATTGACAGAAGTTGAAAGATTGTTGATGATATTTTTTGTAATCCAGGTGATATTAACAAGTAATAACTTAAACACAGCTGAGTTTGATGATCGTCTCAATATAAGGAACATATTTCGTTACAGCATTGTCAGAACTTCTTTTAAATTAGTAGTGAGATGCTTAGGAGGAGAAAGCAGACACACATATTTAAGCTTTAACGTGCCCCAAAATGCCTGGTTATTAATGAAATACACAGCTTTTGGTTTTGGTCCCAGTACTATACTAACTTATTGTCATTTTCTTCCAGATGCGTTTATTGTTCCTTCTGGTTCTGTATGCCGCACCGTGCAGTGCCAGCTCTGTCAGCACCCAAGAAAACATAGATATTCTAATGGATAATGGTTGGTTACTCCTCCTTACTCTACTAAATATTTATCTCCACCTCACACACTGTAATATTAATTCAAGCTGCTATGTATATTTCTTTACTTTTTATTTTTCATCTTAAACTAGTTCTGGTCCTGAGGGTGCCTAATCGTAAGGATCATGCGGTGAATGTTTCTCTGACCTGTGGCGAAGCGTATCAAAACCAGCCTGTGTTTTGGAAGAAAAAAGGTAAAAACAACTGTAACTGATGCACTTCTTTTACCATACTGCTATAGTATGTGTCAATATGATATAGGTACAATATCATAGCATAATACTACATCTTTTTTATAAATACTGCATTTTTCTGCAAAGACAAAAAAGAAATTAATACTTCTTCAATCTTTCCTTGTGTTTTTATGACATTTTCAAGCATTGATATTGTTCTTACATTGACCCATGTCTTTCGTCTCAGGCGAGCTCATGGCAGCTCTGCAGGGGAACCAGATCACGGTTCTGGTGAGGGAGTTGGATGGAGGAAACTTCACTTGTCACCTCGGCCCAGATGAACAATACCTCAACCACACAGTCATTCTGATTCAAATAGACAACGAGACCTACGTTCCTGAAATACTAGAAGAAAAGTCTCCCGAAGAAGGTAAAATACGAAAGACACAGAATGAGTGAGGAGGCAGGGTAAGAGCAAAGAATGTTAAAGGTGGAGTCAGCGATTCTGGAAAATGCCTGTCAAAATCAGTGTCTCCTCACGGTCAGCTAATAAAGTTTTAATACACAGACATAGTCCAGGTAAACAAGAATGTTGCTATAGCTAATTTAGGCTCCATTTGTTTACAGAACCTTTGTTTAAATACCAGTTTACAGAGCTAAGGCTGTATATTGTAGATTAAGCGCACACACAGTTCGGACAGGTAGCGGATAGTGAGGAGATATTCATTGATTTTGACAAAAAGTGTCAAAAAACATAATGTTATATCTAGTGAAGAGGGTGGTATGAAGGGGTTAGTCAGTTTCTGGCCTATTCACATAAACTATATTCATTTTACAACCTTAATCTGGCAATGATTTGTCGTGTTGTGTTGTTGTTTAAATGATGGAACTAACCTTCTATAAAAATGAATCGGAAACACAAAAGAGAGGGTGAGACATGCGTGTGTTAAACAGCGTTTTCCTTGTTCCTCCAGGTCACATCAAGTGTTCAGCACACAACTATAAAGGCTCATTCCACTGTAACTGGACCAGAGCACGGGGCAGATCCAACGCTGTCGTGCTCCTGGTGAAGGCAGAACGGTAAGGATAACATTTCCTATATATACTCACATTAGGAGTACATTGTGATGCCTGTGTGCTGCTGTTCTCCATAGTATTTGTACTGAACAAGTTTGTCTTAATTTTAGTCATTCGCAGAAGATTCCCTGCGAGCTGGATGCTGACGGACTAGGGATGCAGTGTCAGGATGTCGACTGCCCATTCAAAGAGGAGCAGCACCGCATCATCCTTACCGTTCACGTCTACAGCTACGCTCGCCTAGAGGCCTACACCAAGGCTTTCTACCTGAGAGAGATCGGTAAGTGGTTCTTTTGTAACTTCTGTGTGTATGTGTCCTACTATAACTGGCAACATACCCGTTTACAGAGCCTAGGCTGTGTTTGAAAACAGATTTTTTTCAGCGCACACACATTACAAACAGGTAGCAAGCAGTGAGGAGATATTCACTGATTTTCACAACAAGTGATCTTGACAAGACATTCTCCAGAATCGCAGACTTAAACCTTAAAGTGGGGAATAGCCTAATCAATGATATAACATGTCATACATTCTATCAGGGTTTACAATGAGTTGCTCTCATGAAATATTTTGCAACTACTTTTTGACCGGTGTGTGATGCAAATACTTGTTTGTAGTTTATCCATCCACCATAATATTGGAACATCCCTCCACTTCTCGCCCTTTCTCTCTCTCTCATCATCCTATCCAGTGAGGCCCAACGTGCTCCCCAACTTGCACCTTGGTGTTGGGAATGTGTGGAGCTGGAGCCACCCTGACTCCTGGGAGAAGCCCTGCACCTTCTTTAGCCTGCTGTTCCAGGTCAGAGTGGTCCGCAGCGATGACTCCTGTGACAGCCATCATCCCATACTGGTAAAACAATACATGTTGATCAGATTCAAGATACAGATACAGCTGCTGTGAAAAGGCACTGAATGACTTCAACACATTTCATTGTCTTCAAATGTGTCACCTCTTCTATCACGCAGCAAAACACCACGGAGGAACCTCTGTATGAGGTCCAAGTCAAAAACAAGAGGTATGTCTTCTGTGTGAGAGCTCAGGACAAGCACACCAGCGGGCCCTTCAGCGACTGGAGCCATTGCAAGTAAGTGTATCACCTCTTGGACCATCGTGAGCAGTAGCGGCCTTAGCTATGTTTCACCCGTTTAAATCTAAACGGGCCCCACCCTCTGCTTGTGCATGCTATGGGGCCCAGGCCCAGGTTCCTAAGGGCTCAGGGGGGCCCTAAGCCAGAGATACTGATAGTAACTTTTCATGTTGCATTGTCAAAAAGCTCAGTCACTCATGTCAATAACAGGGTCCAAACACTGGTGTGTTTTGCATGAGTTTATGATTTAACCAAATAATGCCGGTGCCACCAACATTAATCGGATCCATGTTGTTTATTTTTCCAACCTGTTTCCAGAGGGCATAAAGACAGCATCAAGGATCAATGCTAGTTCCTTTCACTGAACTGTGGCGATAAAGGACCGAAGCTCACCAGGATGGAAGATTTATTTTCTTTTTCCCCACATCTTTTTATTTCAAGCATAGTTGTCCTTTGGCAGTGAATGTGTAACTGTACAGTATTTATTGATCATTCATTCAAATTGTCTCTTTTAGAACTACAGTATATTCTTAAAACGTTATTTGTAAAGATTTAAATCAATTACACATCCCATTATGCCCTTTGCAACTCCTATTTATAACTATCTTTTGCAGAATTGCTGTTTCATGTTTATCAACATTTCCTAATAAATGGATTTTAAATCTACTGCACCGTTTGGCATATTATAATGTATTTCAAAAACTGAGGTAATGACATTTTTCAGTATCATAATTAATAATCTGTGACCACTCATTTGAAATGAGTTAAAACCAATGAATGATAGAGGCAATTTAGGTACAAAAAAAAGTTTTATTGTCATATTTACAGCAAGGATGTCAGGGATGTGACGAGCAAAACACAAAAATGGGACATCTCATTCAACAAAAGTTGAATGTCCAAGACAGCTGTAAACTTGACAAATGTTCCCAAGAGCTTCAGGTGCTACTTTTTCATAAGGTGAGGGGCACGCCTTCCCCTTTTTAAATCCATAACTTAAAATAACCGCTGACAATAACTGCAGACACAATAATTGCATTAATGAGGAAGCTACAAAGAAAAAGAAATACAAAAAACTGTAAATTGCACATTTTATGCTGTCAGTTTTTCGCATTCCCATCATCATCTTCCTCACTTTGTTCTTTAAGATTTCAATTTACCAATAGTTTAATAAAAAGCTCCAAACAAAAACAGACAAATTAATCTGCATAAAAAAGATGTCTGTATCTCGGTGTCATTGATTCAACAAAGCTGGCATGTAACAATGGAAATGCACAGTAAAAAACACACAAATACATTTCCCAACCAGCCAGGGAAACCTGACCATCTATGTGCCCTACATTGTGCATGTGTACAGTCTGCACGTACCAAATTTTCAAAGACGCTGCCCAGTGACCCCTGCATACAAGTAACAAGAAATGACAGCAGTCTTCCATCCAAACATGCAGGTGACTGTACGTAGTTTTGATGAAAGGGTTTTTCTGCTACAACCAGTATCTATCTCAACAGCTTTTTAATGTCACAGTAGCTTTGAGGATTATTGCATATTATTATGTGTCAAATAGTGTAGGTTGCAAGCCTCAGTTTGATGCTCATGGACTTGATTTTGACCAGTGCAGATTGGACTTTCCAGATGAACTTGCTAAACTATCTTTATCTCTGCCTCTTCAGATACAAAAGGTAACATCTCAGTTAAAGGGGTGAAAACACTGTTATTGACCTTACTTCAAGATATATTTTAGGACATAAGTTTTTTTTTTTTTACCCACATATTAGACTGGCTGTAACCACCTAGATTATTGTAAGTAAATGTGCAATATTTGGTTGGAGACAGAGAACATGCAAACACATTAATTTGTTATCCTATCTCAGTCTGCAGGGTTAGTGTAGGATCTGTTGTAAGGACTGAAATGAGGGACTTGGAGTTGCGTTTGTGTGTGTGAGAACTGGATGATGGCAATGGCAGAGTCCAGCTCCAGTTTTTCCCAAGGATGCCATCTCTACTCAGTGGTGCTGTCTTTTAGAAAGGTACCTACAAAGACAGACACAAATACATGTTTATTTATTATTACCATTTAAACTGATTTCCAACATTTGCTTACAGAGTATGTTGGTATATTTGTTTTGGTGCTGCACATATTTGGTACGTCGCTGCTTTCATGCAACTGTCCTTAAGCCAGTTTAGCCTGTGCTTACCTCTCCCAGTGTTTGTGGTTGAGCCCACTCAAGTCTTCAAGCTTGGCGATTTCTTTGAGGTACTGAGCCAGTTTATACAGCTCCCTGTCCTTCTCCCTGTTGAGGTGGGCCTTCATGAAGGGTCGGATCTAACGTGCAGACACAAACACACACAGAGTATTAGTTTCAGTAAAACGTGTGCGTACTGCTGAAAATGACGAGGAACAGGAGAAGGTCAATATAATGATGATGATGCTGCTGCTGCTGCTGCCCGCCTACCTTTAGTCCGTTCTGTGGGTTCATGAGGAAGTTTCTCCCGATGTCGTCAAACATAATGGTGTTCTTCCTGTTGTAAAACTCTTCGTACTTCCCCCATATCACACCCAGGGGCTTGACCTGGGTATACGTGCATGTCATTAAAACACTCTACAAGCTATCACCTTTCTCAACAAAGCAAAAAGCCAGAAGCTCCATGAAGAGACATGTGATTTCTGCATGTGTGTGGGCCCTTTCTCAAACTGATCCGTCATCTCTAGCACTGCAGTGTCACTTAAGAGAGTTCACACCTGCAGCTGTGGAGGGTTCTCCAGAATCAGGAAGAGCATATAAATATATATGCTCATACTATTACTAAATATCAATTCAATAATGAGAGGTCATATTTTCCCATCACACCACATGATTTTGCTTAAAGTAAAATGTAAAAAGGCAAACACAGTGTAATGTGTTAATAAAGTTACAATCCATAATCCAAAGGTAAAGAGAAGGAAAAAGCCCCTGAAACACTAGTCAACAAGTAATATTAATGCTTTCTTCTGTTGTGTGAATCCATGTTCGGTAATGATCACCTACGAGTGGACTTACCTCTACAACCCCTCTCTTAGGGGTGTGTACTGTGATCATTGCTGCACTGTCCAACATGAACGTAACCTTGTAGTTAGGGTTGTCTGTCACCCCCAGCTCCTACACACACACACACACACACACACACACACACACACACACACACACACACACACACACACACACACACACACACACACACACACACACACACACACACACACACACACACACACACACACACACACACACACACACACACACACAGTAGTGTTATCTTCTATTCCCCTCCAAACCAATATACTGCTGGTTAAATTGAACAACACTGCCACCTTTTGGCAAATAAGGGTACAGTACAGTTGTAGTGCGAAGCTGGTGACACCAGGAGATGATCTGATTGAACAAAAACAAGAGGAATACTTGCTTTCATTTTGGCATCAATCCACTTCATACTTGTAGCCGCTAAGGGGAGAAGGCACATGTGTAAGATATATATTCCATAAGCAGTGATTTGTTGGTAGCACAGAGAGACCAATGAATTCCATACACACTTTAACCAAGTGCTCAAGCTCTTCTACAGTAATGCATGTAGTTGAGTCTAGACCTTGAGAAGAAGAGGGGAGAGGATACATACACCAGATGACAATGTCATAGTCCTCGTAGGCTGATGTCAGAAACTCATGCAGGTATGGTCTCATCAGCTCCTGACCCGTTTCTGCACATGACTTGTGATCTAAACACACATAGGATACAAACAACAATGGTTGTGTCCTCAACAAAACTAGCAACTATTAGGCTGACAAAGGGATGGATTTAGATTTCTATTCTACCATTACAGAAGGGGTCAGCAAAAGTATCAATCTGTCAAAGTCTGACGTTTTTCTAAAACTGTGTCAAACCTATATTAATGAACCTCCTTCAGATAGCATGTGCACTCGTGAAAAAATGACTCATTGGAAACACTGTATTGAAGCAAATGTTTTCAACTGTTCAGTTACAGTAGACATACAGTGCTTACTTTAAGCATGCTATGATTTTAACAAACGTTACAGTCAGCGATTGCCCACTCTTAATATTCTCAAAGAGAAAACATGTTGGTGTCATTGCAACTTACCGAACAGTGTATAGTCCACATCCAGTACCAGCAGGTTCTTGCCTTCTCTGGGAGGGTTCATCTCCTCCACCTTATAGTCTTTGACTCTGCGGGCTATTTTAGCCAGGTTCTCCTCTCTACAGACAAAGGCACACACAGATATATATTCCCTCATGTCCTCCTATCACTACTGTTCTCTTGCGTTGATGCAATTGCATACACACACACACACACACACACACAAAACACGTGATCATATCTGACCTGTTCTCGACTTCAATGACCTCCTCCTCGATGTCAAAATCATTGACCACGTCATCATTCTCTGGGGGAGGGGCTAAAACCTCCTCCTTCACAAAACAAAAAAAAACACCCACAGTTAAAATGTGCCAGTCCACCGAGGGGGAACCTTTAACACAGCACAGTAAATAAGTCTAATTAGGCAACATGTAAAGAACACTGTAGTGAACATGCTAGCAGGATTATCACATAAACCAACCACTTATTGATGACCAGCTTATCCAAGCTAGTTAGTGACCAAAAGTAAGAAAACACGCTTATCATGTTACTATTTGAATGAATAGCCGATTGTGTTACGTGAACCCGGAAATTACACATTTAGCAGGGCAACTAGTCCTTTATTCATAATGCTAACCCCAGATAGCTATAGTCAGTTCATTTCTCTATCACACGGTCACTTACCAGGCTTTCCTCTCTGGTACCCATCATCATGATCTTAGTGTTAGGCTTTAGCTTCAGAGAGCCCAGCTTCACCTCATCCTCAGCAGGTTTACCTGATCAAAAAAGAAAAGAAAAGAGACAGGTCAAAGGCTAGATTCAGTTAGTCAATACCCATGATTTAAATATATATAAAATTACACTCAATATGGTTTTAGGCAGATAAGAAAGGGAAATTATGTGTTTACAAAAAAAAAACACCAACTCATTATGAATGTGGATGAACATGGCAATATTTACACAGACTCCTCCGGGTACAACGCACTCCGGGTACAAATGGCCCTCACCTTTGACTTTGAGTCCCAGTAGTTTCTGTCTCTCTGGCAGCACCCCAGTCAAGGTCTTTATGGACTGCTTTAGGTCCATCACCGTGTCCTCCTCAGACAGAGAGCTGACGGAGTACTCTTGACCTCCCCACTTTATGATCACTGATACCGACATGGCGCACACACGGACCCTTCACTCACATACACACACACACGCCCGCAGTCGACTGCAGCTGGCGTAAGGTACGCACGCGCACAGACAAACACTCACACTCTCAAATATTTCTAGCGATAGTAACACAACATGCACACGTACACCTTGCAAAGAGAAAGGGGGAATAGTCAAAGTATCAGGAGAGGTGTCAGAAAACCACAGTAACTGGCTGTAGCTCGAGCAAAACACACAAAGTAGCTAATAAGGAAACACTGAGCCAAACATGACATCCCTATAGTAAAGAACTGGTCATTCAAGACAGAACGGCCGAATGCAACCTTATAGGAGCAGACACTGAAAGTGCTTGATGTTGATATTTTTAGCTTGAGATGGCTAACATTGACTAGCAACAATGTAAACACGCGCGGTAACCGGCCAACTAGCTAACATTAGCTGACTGCGCTGATACTGTTTAAGTATCTTTACCTGGTGGGTCAACCTAACGTGTAAAACTTGGCAAACACTGTCAAGTTCTGTCAAAAAGATGAGTGAATGAAGTTTGCCGTTCGGTTTCATTCATTGAGAGCGCACGCTCTGTTCTTCCTGGCGTTCCCAATCCTGCCGGTAGTGACGTAGTACAAGAAAAAAACATGACTGTAGGTCCATGCAGAATCATCAGTAGATTTTTACAAAAATGTTTGATAAAAGTTGTAACTCTCTTGATGCATTAAAGTCTATGGAAGCCCATTTCCGCCAGAGGAAGAAAAAAATGAGAAAAACTTTGCACCGATAATTGTTGATCCCATGGTAAGTTATAATTATGAGATGAAAAGTAAAAGCCTAATCATTGGTAAAAGAGATGAAATTCTGAAATAAAAAGGACAAAAATATTAATCACATACAAGTACAAATTATGAGCTTATTATTTCATAGTATTCTTTTTATAATATGAATTTTTATGGGGTTATTATATAAAGTTTTAACTTATATACAGTACTTTTTTTTTTCTTTGCAAGAAAATAGCTTCCATCGTGGAGCCTCTCACGGGTCATGAGGCCAGGGTGAGAGTCCTTAAAATACACTATGTTAATAAATAAATGCAAATTTTTTTGTTGGATTATATAGCAATGCATTATCTTACAATACTTTTCTTCTTGCATTGCTTCTGAATCATTTCCTTCCAGATGCAAATGTTTGTGATGTTCCTCACTTACTGTGTAAAAAAGTCTCTATGATATAATGTGAAATTATTTATTTATTATTTTTTTGCAGTTGACATGTGAGTTCCAACTTTATAGCAGCCTTTCCCATAGTCACTATGGGAAAGACTGCTATAAAGTTGGCCAAGAGATACACTATGGCATAGTAATGTATCTCTTGGCCACAAATCAATGAAAAGATGGGAACGAAATGTACGTATCTCGTGAGCTAGAGTAAAACGTGGCCTTAATATAGATTTATTATTTCTCTATGGCCACTCCGGGCCAAACAGTCTATGGTTGTAGCTTATTTGTTGTGACAGTGGTGGACAGTAACAAAGTAGGCCTACATTTAATTGTGTAGTGAAATTAATACTGGGCAACTTTCACTTTCACTTGTTGACGTAGGTAAGGGGGTTGAGTACTTTATCCTCCGCTGGTTGTGCATATGATAAGGATAAAGGGGATGATAAATGAAGAAAACTTTAGCTACTGTAAAAGATTTAACGGTACAGACTGTATTGCGCATGCGCAGTACGTCCTCTTCGGATAGTGTAATGGCTGTTCGGTGAGATGAGCGGATCGGCCGCATCCTTTGAGTGTGATGTGCTTCCACCGACAAGACCGTTAACTCGGGTGGAGCCGAGTTAAAATGGTCGATATCCGACCCGAAAAGCAACCCAAAACAGTTGTACATATTGTGAACATTGTCCTTCAAATGTAAGTTCTCTCTTTTTCTTTGTTAGTCTTGGCTCAGGATGTGTAACAGTCTGCTTGCTAGGCTACAGTTGGACTTAGTGGCTAGGCTAGGTTTGAGCTAACGCCATCTACTTTTATGTGAATCTCTCCGGACGACGATGTTTAAAGTGGTGGCTTTAAAGCAAAGCTAACATGTCGGGTATGTCCCCCCCCACACACACGCACACACATTGTTCCCAATGTAAGCTATTTTATATACAGTCTTTGGGTGAGCTCGGTTGTTGACAGTAGCTGACTGACAGTGATGCTAGTTAGCTGACTACGTTAGCTTGAATTGTTGGCACGGTGCCTGGTGCCTGCTTGATGCAGCTCATCCTATGGTACACAGCTGGTACACCGCTATATCTGTGTTACCGATTTCACCATTCACACCCGGATAAACCAAAGCCGTGTATCATGTTTGGCTGTACTGCTACACTAAAGCGTTGCAGTCTTTGCGGCGTAGCTAACATATTTTCCCACTTCCGTCAAGACAGAGGGGTTACTTGAGTTCATGGCGTACCACAATCGATGCAGCGCTCTCACTCATCCATTACGTTTGTAGTAGCGGCATTTCAGCTATGCGAGGTGTAAATACCCACATTTAGACTACGTCCAACCACACCATGCTCCCTGTAGCTGTTAATGGATTAGGATAGATAAAGCACAGCGGTTGACCGCGTTATATAAACTCGGATTCTGCTAAGTGATCTCTCTCTCTCTCTCTGGCCAGTGACAGTAGTGGTGAATTCAGAGTTATGTAAGTTATCCGGGCCCTGTCCTGTCGCGGGCTGCAGGAAAATGATGAATGGATGGAAACTCCACGTTTGGCTTCCTAGAAGTAGTGTCTGGTATTATAAAGAGCCAAGAGACTTGTCTTTTCAGTGCCACATCAGAAACTTGAGAATGTAAGACTGAGCAAAAATTCAAACTGCTGTGAAACGATTTGAGCAACTTAAAATAGTTTAAATTTGTTTTCTATTTTAAAAGCCAGCATCCATCCCCGCAAGAGATTTTCCATAAAACACACCTCAAACCTGATGTAGTATGCAATGCAGTACCCAAACTGCAGCGAAGACTGCAAGAGCTCTTTTGGTTTAGAGTCAGAATTCCTTGACTGTTAGCAGTGTGAGAAAAAAAATGGCCTCCAGATTTCACTTTGTGTTACTATGAATTTAAAACCAGCTCCAGGGCTGCTCTGGCTGAAAGCCTGGTCGTGGTCAGAAGTGATTGTATTGGAAGGTATTTTATAAGTCTTCCAAAAAAAAAGAGGAGCAAGCAAAGTTTCAACAAGGAAGATTAAGAAGGCTCGCTTAACCTGACGGAAACATAACATTCAGATTGTTGTGTTATTTCATCATTTCAGGGGGCTCATTAAGATTAGGACACAGTGCTTGTGTCCAGCTTTTATATTTAGCATTATAGCAGTTCCTTTTATAGTAATTAGTTATTTGGACTAAGATGAAACTCCTTTGATAAATGGCTTTTGACCACTCTTAGGTGGGAATTTTGTGTTGCAGCAGTGACTGTCATAGAATTTAGGAAAGGGAAAATAAATAATGCTATCTTTACCATGGAATAAGCAATAATTACATTATAATACATCAACTGTTTTGCAGACAGTCATAATGTCGCTAATGACTCAAACACAAGTAGATTGTAAAAGTGGGAAAAGAAAATTCTGAGATAACAAAGTGCTTTCTTATCTTTAAAGTTTTCTTAATAAGAAAGGAAACTGTCACTACTTGCATTTGTCACAGATGCGGGGCAGTGTTGCCATTGGTTTTATGACTAATACTACATTTTTGCATCAACATGATGGAAGTACCTCAGTATGTCTTATTTAGATATTTGATTCCATGTTGTCACATCGCATACTATAGAAGACAGATAATACTAAATGTTTGCTACTCGGAGTATAAACAGATCAGTGCGAAATATGAAGGAAGCATTACTGTGAATAAGCAGTTTTTGAACATAATACCTTATTTGTCATGCCTGGCTTGAGTTGCACCTGCATTAAAACACCTGAGAGTGTAACCACATAGATTCTTTTCACAGATCCTTGTGCTGTCTTCATGTTAAGCTCCATGTGAAGTTGGTTAGTAGAAGCAAAATAAAGGCCTGGATGAATTTGAATTTACTGAAGTGTAGATTGAATATTGACTGATAGATTTATAAATGTAAATCATGGTTGTGTTGGATGAAGCAGTTATTCACGTAGCAACTTGTCATGCTAACTCTGTAATGCATTGTGATGTTCTAGTGTTAAAGTTGCCAATGAAAAACAAGAAAGTCTGTAAAGTTACTGTTTCTTATTATGTCTAACATTTATCCAGGACTTCATTGGAGGTTCAAACTGTCAGCCAAATAAGTTTTCTCTGTATATAGATTGTGTAGTTCATTAGTACAGTATACGTTTATTTAGCTTCAGAGTTGTATATTAATAGAATAATGTTACCCATAATAGTTGTTATAAGCCATGTAAATGTAACACAACTCACCTGCAAAATACGTGAAAACATTGGCTGTTGCTGAGTAGTTACTTGATACAATTGTACTAGTAGTTGGTGTTTGTTTAACATGCACTAACTTAACTATAACCTTTCAATGAAAAAGCCCCTGCTGCTGATGATTTTTTTTTTTTTTTTTAAATGTTACATTTCCATTTTGACTTTCTCCACAGTACCACCAGTGTTAACATCAGGTCTTAGCGGTGAGCTGTGCCTGCCTGTCAGAGGTTAAGAGTGGGCCATGGCAGTGAAGGAGCGTGTGGAGGCGGTGCTCAATGTGGGCCTGCGTGTCCCCAGCATCATGCTGCTGGACGTGCTCTACCGCTGGGACGTCAGCTCCTTCTTCCAGAAGATCCAACGCTCCAGCCTCTCCAACAACCCTCTCTTCCAGTACAAATACCTGGCTCTCTACCTGCACTACGTGGGTCAGTGTTGCACACACACACACACACACACACACACACACACACACACACACAGTTCCCCTTGGATTAACACTTATCAGAGGATTAGTGTAAAACAAATGTTTTGCACTACATAGCGTTTTTTAAAAACATTTCATAATGTAACCCATGTATAATGAGCAGTAGCCAATGGCATGGTGGTGTTATCAGTTCCATTATCCAGACAAACTAGGGGTTTTGTTTAGACTATTTGACTATACTATCAGTTATGGGGCTTCTGTTCCACTGGTTATTTGTTGGATACGTTCCAATGGTCACTCTACCGCCCTTGGTTGGATTTGCACGATTTTTAATTTTTTTCTAACTCGGCAATGTCAGCCCTCTGCACCCATCCTTGTCAGTTTCAAAATGATTACAGATGGTGGTTTAAGCAGTAAGCCATGAGGCTGGGCTCTGTATTGATTTAAGGACAATCAGGGACAATCAGGGCCACAAGTCCAGTTAATCATTGATATACCCAATGGTAAAAAAATAGCAAAAGATGTTTGTTGTCAGATGACTATAGTTTTCCAGCTGTGCGGTTATTGCCCCAGGTTATTGGTATTCTAGCAGTGTGAGTCAGCTGAGCCAGTCAGAATGCAAGAAAGACCAATTCAAGTCTGTATTTGTTTCTCTTTACAGTACAGTTACCTAAAAGTAAACAAGTCTTGTAATGGTGGCAGTTCCATTTTTGTGTCTACCACCATTCTTCCTTGTGTCAAAATGCCATATGCTGCTTACAGTCTGACAGACAAACTGGCTGAAACACAACCTCAATGGGGAATGTAATAGATCAATGAACTCGACAACATATCCCCAGTGCAGCAAAAACACTATTCCTAGCTGTGTCCCCAGAATGAACTGTAACTGGAGGGTTGCCAGTTTTGTTATAAGTCATTTAAGTTCATTGTCCATTAGCAAATGTATGCTGTCTTTGTCAGCTGCTGTTTATCCATTGAGCCAAGTAATAATAACATGCCCTTTTAATGGTTTTTAGAGTCAGATTTTCAAAAAGCGAACCGTGTAGAGAGGAAAAAAGCTATCTGCAGCACAAGGAGCCAGCCGAGTGTATTTCCATTGACTCTCAGAAGCAGAGAGAGTTACAGTGATGTGTGGGTGAAGGTAACACAGACACAGCACACAGTCTAATTGTGAGCAGGCTGAAAGGAAACAGACTATCGCTGTGTGGCATTTTCTGTCTCTGTGTGTGAGTGTGTTTTTATATGTCTGCATTTGTGAGTGTGTGCTGTCAGACTTGGCTGCAGTTGGTAAATGAGCCAATAGGCTTGGTATGTGCTGATGAGCGCTGTGGGTCAGACAGAGTAAAGAGGAAGAGAGGCAGTACAACAAAAGGAAACTGTTGCCTTGCACTGAGGAGTTTTTGGGCAATTAGTTTCAGATAGTACTACATAGTTGTATGATAAGTCTATTGGCAGTAGAACTGTTTGATTGACTGTCAAAAATAGCTCCCTGCTAAAGCATAAGAAACATGTGTCACACACGCACACACATTCACATTAGGTATTCTACTTTTGTGATTGAAAACACAATATTATCCTCTACCAGGAAGCATTAGAGAGATCATGATTATAATGCATGTATTGTCACTTTTTATTGAATGCTATTTTTGTTCATTGTCTCAATGGCACAGGTTACATCCTGAGCTTGGTCCTCCTGACTCTGCCTCGTCAGCACCTGGTTAAACTCTACCTGTATGTCCTTACGGCCCTGCTGCTGTTTGCTGGTCATCAAGTCTCAAGGTACAATAATGTTTATTATATTCTGTCAGATACATGTATCTGTCTGTTAAACAGGCCACTTAATCATTGTTATATTTGCAAGGTACACCATAGCCCTTAGTGAGCTTTGATTGTAGACTATAATAAACTATATATTTCCCAAGGCTTTTACTAGAAAAAAAATTCCATAGCTTGTGTCAGTTTTCTCTGTTCTATTTTAGATAAAGGGCTAGTCCTGGCCTAAGAATGATAATAACAATACCTATGTTGACCTCTCTTTGTCAGGGATTATGTCCGCAGTGAACTGGAGTCTGGCCATGAAGGACCTGTCTACCTGGAACCTCTCTCCATGAACAGATTCACCACAGCTCTCATAGGTATAATATCACAAATGAATCAAGAAGAAAAACATGCGTAGTGCATGATGAAACCTAGGCAGATGGATGCTGGATGGATTACTGAAACTAAATAATAATAATTGTGCAGACGGGCCTCTCATCTTTAATTTTTAAATGTTTGGCTTTGACACTTTGGGACTGATCAAAATAACAATCAAAATCAAATAATCAAAGTTTATTTTATTTCAGCCCTTTACTAGAAAAGATAACTGAACTAGACACAAACATCTGCAGAAGCTGCTCCGAAATCCCATTTGTACCAGTGAATATTCATGAGAGTCTTATGTTTTTGTATGTGTGCAGGTGCCTTTTCTTTGCAGTTGATTTTCTGTCATGTTTTCTCAGGTCAGCTGGTGGTTTGTACACTGTGTTCCTGTGTGATGCAGACCAAGAGGATCTGGCTTTTCTCTGCTCACCTGCTCCCTCTAGTGGCCAGGTTGTGTCTGGTTCCACTGGAGACCATTGTCTTCATCAATAAGTTTTCCATGATCTTCACTGGCCTGGAGGTCATCTACTTCCTGGCTTCTAACTTGTTGGTTCCATATAACCTAGCCAAGACTGCCTACAGGGAGCTGACTCAGGTAATGAACTAGTTGTGTGCCCTACTGTTGCAAGTTTTTTTTATATATATAAACACGATTTCAGCTGAAAAATGTCCTTTCTCTGTCTCTCTCTCTGTCTCTGTGTCTGTCTCTGTATGTCTCTCTCTGTCTCTGTCTCTCTGTCTCTCTCTCTGCGTCCCCCAGGTGGTGGAGGTGTACGGGCTGCTGGCGTTGGGTATGTCTCTATGGAACCAGCTGGTTCTTCCAGTTCTCTTCATGTGTTTCTGGCTGCTGCTGTTTGCGTTGCAGATCTACTCCTACTTTAGCACCAGAGACCAGCCAACCTCAAGGGAGAGGCTCCTTTTCCTCTTTCTTACCAGGTAAGACACACATGGCACTGGTCAGACTTGCATGGGATATCAGATTGATGAAAACTGTTAATATCCATTGCAAATGTCATGCAAACGTACAAGTGATTGTTAAAATGCATGATCATGGACCAGAATTTTTAATTGACTAACTGCACAACTGATAATGCTGGAGCTATTTTATTTTTACAGAGATTATACAATTTTACTTAAACATGACTATGATTTGATATACTATGATGGAAAATAGCCTTTCTGTTTAGTTTGTTTTTGATGGTTGTTTTCCTTTTCTTGTAACTATCTTGCATGTACTCAGTATTGCAGAATGTTGCAGTACGCCGTACTCTCTCCTGGGTCTGGTTTTCACCGTCTCCTTCGTTGCCCTGGGAGTTCTCACACTCTGCAAGTTCTACCTGCAAGGTTATAGAGCCTTTATGAATGACAACACCATGCACAGGTCAGTCAGTGTTTGAGTGTTAGTGTGTGTGTTGATATGTGTCTGTCTGTCTGTATAATCACTTTGTGTGTTTTGTGACGTGTTCTGTGTGCAGAGGGATGACAGAGGGCATCACCTTGCTGATCCTGGCTGTGCAGACCGGCCTCATTGAGCTCCAGGTCATACACAGAGCCTTCCTCCTCTCCATCATCCTCTTCATTGTTGTTGCTTCAATCCTGCAGTCCATGCTGGAGATAGCTGACCCCATAGTCCTGGCCCTGGGAGCCTCAAGAGACAAGTAAGAAGTTTTTTTTTTTAGCTTTTTCATATTTCATTACCAATTGCTTTCATTATTTTCGGTACATGATAAATCTCCCTCCTTTGCTCCGTTCTCCTCCTGCCCTGTAGGAGTCTGTGGAAACACTTCAGAGCTGTGTCTCTGTGTCTGTTCCTGCTCATCTTCCCAGCCTACATGGCCTATATGATCTGTCAGTTCTTCCACATGGACTTCTGGCTTCTCATCATCATCTCCTCCTCCATCCTCACGTCACTGCAGGTAACACAAGCAGAACGCAACGCACACACATACACATATCTATACTCCTACATTGATTCATTATTGAACCTTAATTACATCTACATGCTAAGACACACTGCTCCTTTGTTACCAGGTCCTCGGTACTCTGTTGATCTACATCCTCTTCATGGTGGAGGAGTTCCGTAAGGCTCCAGTAGAGAACATGGATGAAGTTATCTACTTTGTCAATGGGACTTACAGACTGCTGGAGTTTCTGGTGAGTGTCACACATGCACACAGTGTACAACATTGTGAGAAAACACAAACCAGTAGGAAGCAATGTGACAAAGACCGTAGCATTACTGGTATACAGTGTTGCATTCCCTGTATGTCATTGTGGCTGATGTCCCTGCCCGGCCAGGTGGCGGTGTGTGTGGTGTGTTACGGCGTGTCAGAGACGGTGTTCGGGGAGTGGAGTGTGATGGGCAGCACCATCATCCTGGTCCACTCCTACTACAACGTCTGGCTGCGGGCCCAGCTGGGCTGGCAGAGCTTCCTGCTCAGGAGAGATGCTGTGAACAAGATCAAGAGCCTCCCCACGGCCAGCAACACACAGCTGGAGCAGTACAACGACATCTGTGCTATCTGCTACCAGGTATCCGCTGCTTTTAGCTGTGTTTCTCTTCATCCAAAGAGAGGACATGGCCAATGATTCCTCTCAGCTTTCATGTTAAAGGTCATTTTCAGGTCCAGAAATTGTAATTTGGATTCCTACTAGAAACTGTTTTCATGGTGTAGTGGCCAAAAAAGCTTTTATGTTTGTCACAGTGCCATTGCTGAATCTCCTCTTTTCTCTCTGTCTGAAAATGTCAAATGAAACCTAATAACACATTTTGTGTGTTTTTTTTGTGCTTGTCCTTCCAGGACATGAACAGTGCTGTGATCACGCCATGCAGTCATTTCTTCCACGCTGGCTGTCTGAAGAAATGGCTTTATGTCCAGGAAACATGCCCACTCTGTCACACACAACTAAAGAGCCTATCACCAACCACCACCACTGGCCCCAACCCGGACAACCCTGCAGCCAATCACAATCCTGCAGGGCAGGTAGAGGCCCCGGCCAATGAGAAAGCTACTGGGGAAGGGGAGGCAGCAGGACAGCTGGAGGGAGATGAGGGACCTTCTGGCTCAGCTGGAGAAACCTCCTCCTCAAGTGTTCCTTCAGTTCCTCAGCAGTTGGTCAACACTCTATCATTATCATCTTCTTCTTCCCCTATTGTGACTGAATCTAAGAACACAGATCCTCCCTCTTCGTCTTCCTCTGACACATTGGACACGCCCCCCACACCCTCTTCCTCACAGCCCCTGGGCCAGGCCAAGGAGACCCCGTCTGAGCCCACTCCTTCAATGGACAGCCAGGAGTCAGCAACCCAACCTGACCAGCCCAGCTCTTCTTCACAGTTTGAACAGTCCCCTCCTCCATGCAGCCTTTGAGCCCCATCGTAAACACACACACACACATACGACATACATGCATGCACATATAAAATTACACAATCTAAACACCCCATCTTCCGATATAAAGCCTATATTCTACTTGTCTAGCGGGTGGCCTCTGTATTCATTTGAGAGAAAAGCGGATCTCTAAGCAGATTTTCTTTCACTCAGCATTTAAATGGCATCTTTATAGACAGTGGTCTCGGAACCGTTCCCCTAAATGTGTTTTCATGCCAGCAAATGATTCTGTTAGGCACGACTTTTACCCTGAGCTTTTTCTTTATTTTTTCAAAAATAATAGGTACTTTACTTTAACATCATGTCCACGTAATGTGAATTTTTAATGAGACGAACGTATCCCTCATTTCTGCTTCTTTCTAGATTTTGTTATTGATATCACACCTGTATTGACATTTCTAGGATAGAGCTTTTGTCACTTTTTTTTTTAAAATCCTAGACATTTCTCGAGATGGTTGTTCCCATCCTTCCTTTAGTTTGTGCAGCTTTACTCTCATTGCTGTATGTTTTTTAGCGTTTGGGTTGTCTCTGTAGTCCTATATGTGCCATGATCAATTTAGGAATGGTTCCAGGTTTAGAGAGTCTTGAAAGACTTGTGCTATAACAGATGGTGGTATTTTAAACGGTGACAAAGTCTTAACATTTCATTAATTGTACACATTTCTTTGTCAAGTTTTGATTATGATTATTGGTTTTCAACGTTGCGGGTTTGAGCATTAACAGTGACTGAATGTTGTGTTTCTTGCGGCCATCAACCTGACCTGGAGCCTGGTGCGTAGGATACATGGTGTGGTCCAGTTAAGTGTTGCAGTGTGAGCAAAATTGGTTGCACATGGAATAACTCCAAATAATTTCATGTGTCAAGCTTTCTCTTAATATCCTGCTTTAATATTTGAATCAAACTTGTTTGGCTGGTCCCAGCAAAAAAAAATGCTTTTTCCTTATCATCGCCAAAACTTTTTTATTACTGTAAAAGAGATGTTATTTTTAAGATAATTTTTACATTACAGAACAGAAAACAGTGGGGGAGATAAGAGGGGTTCGAAATGCAACAGAAGCCACAGTTTGAATTTGAACTTTCAGCTTTGTAGGAGCCCAAACTTTGTTGTTACATTTACTTCATTTTGTACATGGTACTCATCCGCACCCATCTTCCCCAGCTCAGCTGATTCACAAACCCATTCAAACAGTCTATCCTGAGTTTGCCATCGATCCAGCAATTGTTGCCTTCGCCCTCCAGCTTCTTATATAAACCAGTCACATCAATGCACCCTGTGTTAATTAGAACCATCTTCATCCTCCTGCTGCTCAGTCACTTCTTCAAATCTTACTACCAGCAAATTCAGCTGTTTGATTGGCGCGCACACACACACTTTCTTTGCTGTGTGCTGAGTCCTCCTGATGCACGCTTCTATGTAAAGCACGCCGCCACTGTTCCCATAGCATTCGTTTGTCTTTCCCCAATGTGCATTAACCTTGTTAGTTGTTACCAATATTTTTATGCCATTTTTCTTCCTTTTTTTTGTTGTCTTTTTTGGGATCGCATTTGCACTAATGTCATTTATACTAGCAACGCTCCAAAGCCGTTCTGTGGCTGTCGGCAACCAAAATACCCTCTGAATTGTTTTGTGTACGAGGAAAACAGCCCCTATCTGTTTGTGTGTAGTGTATATAAATGTTACTCCCCTTGTGGCATCTATATGAAACCAGAGATTAAGGCCTTGATTTCTCCAAAGCTTCCTGGCAGGTTTTTCGGCTTTCTTTGTTAAGACAAAACTTTTAGCTAAGAAGCTTTACGGGGAAACCAAATGTTCTTATCTGAAACCAGCCAGTGTTGCTGCTTCTCCCTTGTCTGTATGACGTGTCCACAAGCTGATGTGATCACTCTGGTGCCCTCTACTGGTAGGAGTGTGATCAGCATGGCGCAGATGGGACAGGAAGATGCACTAGTTAACCCCTCAAACAGTATTACTTACTACCACTATTACTAAAGGTCTTATTATTATGAATGACTTTATTGTTGACATTGGAAAAAAGCGGTTTGGCTGCAGGGTTGAGAATGAATACATAAATCAATGTAGGATCAAACCTGGCCAACGCTGTTCAACTCTTCATGTTCCAATTTTTTCTTTTTCTTTTAAGAGGTGAAATGTAAAGTTTGATGTATTTTGCACAAGTTCCTCCTGAAAGAATGAACATAAGGACTTTCTGTATTCTTGAATGACTTCTCTTTTTATTATCAGCGCCATTCCTTGGGCTTTGATTTACAACAAAGCACATGAAATGGTCACCAAACATTTAAACGGCTTTATTCACACTTGGGTTTGTCATCCTGGAGCATTTGAACTGTTTAGGTGGAGAGTTCTGCACCATCAAAATGCCACATGATCCACAAGGTATTAACCGTCACTGGCAACTGTATGGAAACAAGCAGTACAGTATTCAATTATGAATAAGCAGCAGAGAAGCGCGTCAACTATGGATTCCAGATGTATTTGCTTTGTTTGGGATATTACAGATATTTTTAGATTTGTTGAATTCACTCTCCAGGCTACGAACTGTGACATGTTTTCCCTATGGGACAGGTGAAAACCAAATGTGTTAAAGCTAAACTAAGCTCAATATTTAATTTGACAATATAACTAAACGTATTCATCTGAAATAAAAATAAAAAGTTAACTGACAGTTAAAAAAACAATCTTAAATTCATTTTTTTTTTTTTTGCATTCCATTTTACCTCTTGAGATTTCATCTGTGGGATGGACTTCATGTTAAATTTATGAGGGACTGTTTAGGTCAGTAGTCTATGGGCCATGGTGTCAAACAAATGCACAAACCCTTCACTGCTGCCAACATCGATTTAAATAGCAGCACTGCATGTAAGGATTGCAAAATCCTACATTCACGATCAATTCATGGACCAAACGTGTCAGTCAACATCAAATCATTGTTTTATTATTCCTTTTCATTGATTTGCTGCTTAAACAACACAATTAAAATTTCCCAAAAATCTGTATTTTCTTGCACTGAAATAGTTAATTACTAGTGACATATTGATTTGATCCATTTGATTTGATTGAGTACCCAGGAGGAATATCGATACTAAAGCAAGCATCGCTTCAGTCCCTGAAGTCAAATGTCCCATCTGAAATCTTTTTTAAATGAAACCATATATGATAATGGAACCTATGGCTGCCACTATGACCACATGTTGCTGTTCTGAATTCATTCAGTACAGCACTGCTTTCCCATACCGTTGCCTCTGATGAACACGTTATTTGATGGTGTTAAGGGCTGCTCTGTCCTCAGTTCTATTTCTTTTTGACTTTCTTCTGTTTTCTGATTTAGTTTTTTCACACACACATAGGACCTGCTTTGTAAAACCTGACTCTGATTGAGAGTTGTATTCTGTTCAAATGCTCCACAGTTGGTTTGGAACTTCAACACCTGGCATTGCCTTGGTTATTTTACAACAACTGAATGTTAGAAATAAAATGAACCATCCACTCTGAACCTAGCCTTTTGTTTTTATTTGAATGCTTATATCTGCAGTACATATGCACAGTACATGTACTAGTGCAGTATGTGGTACTTGTGTAGGCTTGTGAAGTGGGACTCTAGTTGTAGGCTACTGCACAGTATTTCATTTTTTTGAACTTTTAAATTGATACAGTAAAATATGACATACAATTCATCAATTGTTATGGATGGTACTTATACTATTAGAAACATTTTCAGAAAAGTAACATTGTAAATATGATCAAGGAATTGAAGTTAGAAAAGTTCTACTATTAATCAGCAGTTTAATAGGAGGGATAAATAAGTGCCGACATGTTTTATCATCACACGTAAAAATGATGGTATTCTATGAATCTTACATTGCACAGGCATACATCTTTTAAACACAATAAATTGGATTCATTGTTTCTGTATCAGGTTTTGCTCTGGTGGTGCGTCGGTTTCGCGTGTAGTTGGACGCGCCAGACACATGATGGCGCTGCTGGGTTGCATTTAGACTGGGAGTGAGGAGCGCTCCGGGAGTCAAACCGCCGTGAGTGAACACAACGCACACACACACACACACACACACACACACACACACACATACATAGGGAAATAGAGAGAGGAGAGTATTAGACTATTTATGTTAAAGTAATGTGCACAACAGTGAGTTTGCAGTGGTTTTATATATGGTCACCATATTGTTCTTTGCTCGTGCATGTTTCTGTAGCTTATCACCAGGTTTTCCTAGTGAAGTTTTTCTTTCTTATTATTATTTATTATGTTTTAATATCGAATTGTAAATCTCGATTAGATATTCATGTAGATCAAGCTCAATTTAGCTTTAAAGCGGCCTTTTTTAACTAATGGCAATGGTGGATCGTTTGATTTGTGTATTCTTGCAGCCTCCTGTTATATCAAAATCCTGCTGCATCCAAGACACATTTAGTGTTGAGAGTCTGTCATGATAGGTCTTAAATGATCAATTCAATAAGGGCGTCTATTAATCGATAATATCCCCCCTTAAAAGTTCTTAATAATTCTTAAATCGAAGGCGGTTTACTTTTGCGAGATAATTTATTAACACTATGCATTTCCATCGCATTAGATTAAATGTAGCCTTTACACATCACATCTGACACCGTCATTGACCTGTATAAGGGTAGAGATAAATATCCTCTTTCATAATTTAAATAAAGTGATGCCACATAAGCTATCGATTGGAGAATCTCAACACTCCATTCACATATATTTTTCCCTCAGCTGTGAACCCGCTTGAATCCCATAGCATAGCCCATGGACTGATAGCACCACTGTCTCTGTCTTTCACCCTCTCTCTATGAGCAGGAAACTGGAGCATAAAAGACTCGTATTCTCCATAATCAAGGTCAAGAGCGTTTTTCAATAACCTTTGGGAATTAAACCCTGGAACGGCGCCAGCTCGCCCTGCCAATCATCCCCCGCGGCTAGCTGAATAATACAAAAGTTGTTGACCCTTTTTGCACCTCACCGAATCAATACGCCGTAACTGTATGTTGATATCAACGGAATTATCTATCTATTATTATTTGTATTTTGTTTGGAGTCCCTCCTCTCGACGGCGTGATAAATAGTTTCAAATAACAGATGGTGCTATGGGGGGTGAGACAAAGCAGGGAAATATGGTAGCAATTATCCTCAATTATGTTCATTGTTATTTTGAGCTAATTATTGTTATTGTCACTTTTGTTTGTGCGTCTTGCGGCGCTATAGCTTCCAATAGGGCAGGCCATACGGAAGACAATGGGGAACATGGGGTAATGTTGTGACCATGAAATATGACTTTTATAATTGAGCCAAAGTACGGTCTAAATAAAACCTACATCTAAATGTCAAGTCTGAGGTCCTATCCAATTTACCAAATGTCTTAAAACCTTATTGAGTCTTATAGAGGCCCCCACACTGTTTGATACTCAAAGTTTGAAGAGGCAGTGGAACCGCTCACGTGGCACTAACACACATTTTTCTTAATTATGTGTATTTTTTTTCTTTTTAACTTTTTTTGCCTTTAAATAAGCAAATAGGCATACTTATCCGTTTATATTATTGGAGTCAAAATCAAAGGCTACACGCTTCCTAACTAGGCCTATGATTTCCCCTCATTCAATGTTTCCATGCGTAAATGTTTGACATAGCCTAATTATCGCCCTGCATCTGAGAAATGTCCACCCTCTTGAAGTGCCACTGAGCACTTACTCTAGCATCATGAGCCGCCGAGTCATCTTTGCTTGTATGGGCAGAAAAAAAACACTTTTGACTACCAATTTCAAGTGTCTTGGTGGCGCGCAGATTGACAGAGAAGAGACGGGAGCACACAGAGGGATAGAGCCGAGAGGAGCTCCGTGGACGGCCGCTTGCAGGTTCTTTGCTCTTTGTTTAGGGGCGTCTCTCTCCCCTCCTCTCCTCCGGTCCCCTCCCCTCTTTCTCATCCCATCCTAGTTCCCTCTCTCTCCCCTGGGGCGAGAGAGAGAGAGAGAGAGAGAGAGAGAGAGAGAGAGAAAGAGAGAGAAAGAGAGAGTCCTTTGGGAAGAGTATCTCAAAGCGGTTTCCTCAGAGAGAGAGGTAGCGGAGTGGAGAGAGCTGGTCTGGACGCCACAGAGCCCGTAAACACGTCCCGAAACCACTGTGTGACTGGGGCTGAAGAGAGAGAACAAGATAAAAACAAAGCAAAGAGCTAAAAGAGAAGAGGAGAAAAAAGAAGTGTCAGATAATAATGACATCTGATCTTGGCGCGAGTTGATTTATTTTCCCCCCCTTCTGTCTGACAGCTTTAAACTGTGGATCTCTGAGCGCACCGGGAGAGACTTTTTCCACACCTTTTTTCCGCTCTGGGTCAGTCCGCGTCCTGCCGTCCTATAATACTGGCGATTTAACTTCGTGTTTCAAGTGGATGGACATATTGGATTCTACTGGTCCGATATGATTACCCCTCCGTCTTAGCACACACTCCCTCACCAGGACTACTACACTTGGAGGAATAAACAGTCAACTGCTTGATTTTCTAGCAAAGCGCACACAGCAGCCGCAGCCGCCGAGTGCGCACCCACGTTGCTCCTCTTGAATCCATCGTGAAGGAGAACAAGTGCACAGCCACGCGGGAGAGGAGAGAGAACCGAGAAACAGAAAAGTAGAACGGGCACCGAAGCCTGATACGGAGGTTTGTTAATGTTTGGGATCCAGGAGAGCATCCAGAGAAGCGGCAGCAGCCTGAAGGAGGAGCCCCTGGGAGGCATGAACTCTGTCCGGAGCTGGATGCAGGGGGGCGGCGTGCTGGACGCAAACACGGCCGCCCAAAGGTGAGCTCTAGCTCGGGGTGGAGGAGACACACCCCTACCCTCGATCATTTACCGAAATAAACGGAGCAAAGCGTGATATGTCAGTCAGGACCCTCTGCTACCATCCTGTGCAGGACACCAGGCTGTGGTGATGGGGAGCAGCAGACCCAGCTGCTGTCCGGAGGAATACATGTGGATGTTACTGTTAGGATAATTCAGATTGAGGGAAAACAATTGAATAACATGTAGACACACTTAACTATTGAGGACAACATGCTTTTCATGCTTGAGATTATACGCAGATATGATTTGCGCGCGCCTTCTGTAGCCTATATTAGCTGATATTTAATGTAAAAATAAAATAAATTAATAAGGTACTTGCTTTGGCTTTAAAAACGAGGAAGAAATGTTTTCTTCTTTTCCCTTTTTATTGACATGCTGATGGTTATTCAAGGGGAAGAAAGACTTGGCCCACATAGTCAGAGCTGTGAAAGTGAATAAATCATATCAACGGTTATCATGAACAACCTCCATCATAAACAAAGTTAATTATATTTTCACAAAATATTTTTTTTGCAGACATTCCCTCTCTTGAAAATCATAGTTTAATAAACAAAAAAGGTATACAATAATTTTAAAAAATATGATTCACTTTCGCTGCTTATTGCTCTTCATATAATTCATTTTCTTTTACTCTTTTAATTCCCTTTATAAAGTCCTAACTTTTTTTGTTTGCCTCTGCATCCATTCTAACACCGTCTCGTCCCCGCCTGTGTGTCCGCAGTGGAGTGGGTCTGGCCCGGGCTCACTTTGAGAAGCAGCCGCCCTCCAACCTTCGCAAGTCCAACTTCTTCCACTTTGTCCTGGCTCTGTACGACCGGCAGGGTCAGCCGGTGGAGATCGAGAGGACCAACTTCGTGGGCTTCATCGAGAAAGACAAGGTCAGTGCACGGGATTACGCCGGTCTGATTTATGTCTAGGTTGAATTGTAGGTTGAAAGATAATTTAGCATTTTGATTTTTTCAAAGGCCTTACTATTCCATTGAGCTGTCTGATATTGGTGGTGTCAGTGTTTTTGCCAAGTATTATTATTTTTTTACATCATGAATAATTTTTACTTCGTTTAAAATGTATGTGTAGTTATTATCATTATTTATTTATTTAAATTATTCTTCTTGTTATTATAATTATTAATATTATTTATAACTGTTAAAAAAATAACTATAACTAACACTGAATATATTTAAAACATTGTATAGCTACTATAGCCACCAACTGCAAGTCTAAAACTTCATTCGATCTTTTCGTTCATTAGACAAATATGAAAAAACCCTTTTGATGTTTGAAATGGTTTTAATTTACTGCTGCATTAAACGTAACCACTTGTTCTTAACAGCGGCGGCGGGGCGACCGGTCTCTTCATCAATTATGATACCATTTAAACCAGATGAAATGTGTAGGCTACATTGGGAGAATATCCTGTTTGGATTTTATTTTGCCCTCCGAACATACTCAGTAATTAGAGAGGAATTAAAAAGCCACAATAACACATGCGGAGAAATTACATTGGCTGCCCATGCTTTAATTTATCCGCTGCATGTGAACATAAATCACGCGTTTATTTAATGCAACGACCCGTGTGGAGAATTCAATAACTTGGGGATGTGCATGGTGGCGGCGGTGTTTTTTTTTTGTCCCAAAAATGTGAATAAGCAGCTCAGTGTTTGTTGTGTCTGTGAAGGAGACGAGCGGAGAGAAGACCAATAACGGGATTCATTACCGGCTGCAACTTCTTTACAGTAACGGTGAGTGACACACACACACACACACACACACACACACACACACACACACACACACACACACACACACACACACACACACAGTCACATACTTATTCGAAATCATTTCCCGAAATTAGCCTGATTACCTGTAAGAAGAATATGTACACACAGGAAGCTTTTTTATTATTATAATTTTTTGTATTTATTATTTTTAAGATTTAATGTGGAAAGATTTGAAGCAGAGGGCCAACAGGCTGCCACAGCATGTTTATCATGTCACAGAAACTGCAGTGTAGTGTTTCACAAATGTGTGATTTGACCGATTTCTAGATACATTTCACTATTACAGAGCAGCTGTTGTGGGCAATTCTATGTCCAGCTTTAGGGCTTCTTCTTCACTGTCACTGTCACTGTCACTACATGAGCTGGTCCAGTCTGATTGTTCTGCTGTGTGACAGAGTGTGTGCATGCTGCTGTGGTGGCTGTGCAGTGTGTGGCCTATCAGGAAACAACACACACTCTGGCAGCTCCAGCCTCCCTCTGGGGTTAAGACATGTGGGGCATACTGTAATAGCTACACTTTGTGAACTGTGATCATTGATTTTTAACTTAATTTGCATGTGTAAATGGACATACTAAACCATTCACAAGCAATAGGGACTGTCAGGCATGGACATTTAACATCACCATGAAGCATCAATGGGCGTGTAATGGGGTCTGGTCGTTTGAATCACTCTAGAACAAAGGGCTCTGCGTTGTCATATGCTGTAGAAATTGCAAAGCCCATTGAGGCAAGATGGGGGGGGGCGGCGGCACCTAAATGATATGGACTTGAGTGATTATTACAGTTAGAAACACACAAATGTTGCAAAACATTTTTTTCTCACAAAGTCAACTAATGAACAGCTACTGGCCATTCTTTATGACCACTCCACCTTCCTCTCCAGGTGGTTCCCAACTAGCTTGTGAGTGACCCCTTAAAATGAAGCATGTGTGAGCAGTTCAACCAAAGCAGGATTTTTACCTTTATTTTTTTTTAAAACATGGCTAATGTTTTGAGGCCTAAAGAGATAAAATGCATGTAATTCTGTGTATCAAAACTATTTTTTTTTAAATCTTATTACAACCCATAAAATATATAGGAGCTCTGCAGTCACCTTTTCCTGTTTGTGTAATTTTACCTACCGTTTTGTATGTTGTTCTGATGGTCAAAACCTTAGCTAAATGCTTACATTTCTCTTCTGCATTCCCACAGGCATCAGAACAGAGCAGGACTTTTACGTTCGACTCATAGACTCCATGACTAAACAGGTAAGCACGGATGTTAACACACACACACACACACACACACACACACACACACATACACTTAGTCAGATACGCTTACACAAACACAAACTCACTTACACACACTCTCCCTCACTTTCTCACAGAGGTTTGTCACCTATCCTGTTACCTCTCTGACAATGTGCTGCTCAATTGATCGACTGTACTCTATCCTGTGTGTGTGTGTGTGTGTGTTATTCTGTGGGTGGGTGTTTCCGCTGTGTGTGTGTGTGGGTTGGGGGCACACACCCACACACACTGTATGGCTCCAGGTGTTTTTTTTTTGTCTGTACTTCTCTCTAGCTGTGATTAGAGCGAGGAGGCAGCGAGTTCCTCTGTTGAGGAACACTGGCGTAATTCTGCTGTTCACAGTAGGAAGTGGAAAGATATAACAGCACCTCTGGGATTTCATTTACCGAGTAGCAAGCATTTTTTCCGATAAGATCCAATTTTTCGGTTAATCTTTGTGTTTTTGTTTATGTGTATGTGTGTGTGTGTGAGAGAGAGAAAGAGAGAGAGATAGAGAGATAGAGAGAGAGAGAGAGAGAGAGAGAGAGAGAGAGTCAGACTGAACAACAGTGAGAACACAGACAGTGTTTGTGCCTTATGTATTTCAGGTAAACAGTTGAACACAGATTTCTTTTAATGTTTTATTTTGCACAAGAAACCGAAAATGTTCTAACTAGTGTAATACAGTACAGTGTGTGTGTGTGTGGGGGGGGGGGGGGGGGGGGGGTGGGGTTGAGCCAAGAAGCCATGCTATGCACTGAACACTTGCTAATATGACTCCCGGCTCCGATAGAGTAGAGCATTGCTGCTGCCATGCTGCATCACACGCTGTGTGTGTTTGTGTGTGTGTGTGTCTGGCAGACCTAAGGGACCACACTGTTCACTAATAACACTGCAGTTTAGCTTGAGCTTGGTGGGGTGACAGCCAGCTACACACACACACACACACACACACACACACACACATACACACACACGCCCACGCCCTTGCAGTGTAAGTCCAGAGAAACAAAAACACGAACACAAACACACACACACACACACACACGCACACATACACACACACATTTTGAATGCTCTCCATTGTCTGAAAAATTAAATGGCAGATTTTTCTTAGCCTAAGTTTGGAAAGGAAAATACATTTTTCCTGAGGACACTGATGCAGGCAGGTGTGTGCTGCACCTGTGGGCATCTGCCTGTGTGAGTGTCGGTCTGTGTGTGTGGTAGTGGGGGGTTTCTATGTAAGTGAGAGGGAGACAGTGCAGGTATTCAGTGCTGTATGCATATGTGTAGGCACTTAGACAAAACTGCACATGGAGCAATAAAGCTACCGTGCGTGTGTGCTTGTGCTTGTGTGCATGTACTGTATGTGTGTGTGTGCGTGTGCGTGTGAGATTTGCAGCGGTGGAGGAATGGAACACTAACAGGTGGTCAAACCAAAACAGTTGTGTGGTTGGATTAGTTGCTCAGTGATGTCCTGGCCACTGTTTCTCTAACAACACACACACACACACACACACACACACACGCACACACACACACGCACACACGCACACACACACACACACACAAGTGGCTGGGGAAACAAAGACAGTCACGGTCAGTTTCTAGGGACCACAATGGAAATAAGCCTTTGGGCTTTTTTGTGTTTTTATCCCTGGCTTTTTATGTATTTTAATTGTTACAGAGTGCTGTTCCTGTTTTTATATATGATATGGTCTAAATAAAATCAATCAACAGAGGTTACGGGTTAAACAGTTGAGATGAAATCACTCGCTGCTGCTGCTCTGTGTAACCTTTGTGGGTCGCGATGGATTCAAACATAGCAAGTGCTGCAGATGTTTGTTTCTCTTAAAATACGGACCCTTGGAGCATGTATCACATTTCAATCAAGACCAATCCATGAAAAATAACTTCAATGACGGAGTGCTTTGAGTCACAGAAGCTATGGGCCAAGATATTTTTTTTCTTCAAAAAAACTTTAAAAATGTATTATTTTTCATAATTATTGTTCATAATTAATTTTTTTATTTGTCAGAACATCAAACAACTCAGTTTCTTTATATACACATGTAAACATTGTGTATGGACAAACAATTACAGATGGGACCATTTAAAGTGCAGACTTTCAGCTTGGGTTTATCACTGTTGTCAAGCATCAAAATGCATGCTGTTATTCTTCGTTTTTGGGGAAACTTCTTAATAAGGCTTATATCACTGATTCAATTTATTTCACAGTTGTGATTCTCCTGGTAATTTACTATTTCTGCATTGTCTACCTGTTATGGTTGCACGCTGCACTGTGTTAAATGCAGGAGGAGGAGGAGAGCGCTTCCCGGTCTTTAGAAGCAGAGCGTAGCGTCTGTCACAGCGGCCCTGTCGGATCATCCGCCGGCTTGTCTGCCTGACACTTAAGGCGAGGGGGGTGGGGAGGGCTGTGTGTGTGTGTGTTCCCCCTGCTTAACGGCTGCTTGTTTACATGCCGAGCGTGTCACGCCACTTCAAAGGTGGAAGGAGAGAGCGCCAGAGATGCTGAATGAGAGGCCTAGTGAGGCAGAGAGAGAGAGAGAGAGAGAGAGAAGGAGGAGACGGAGTAGAGGAAAAAAGACAAGAGCAGAGCAAGCCAGGTGTGACAGTGTGATTAAAGAGGCTGAGACAAACGTGGGCCGGGACAGTGGAAGAAGTTACTCCACTACACAAGAGCCTCATATTATTCTTGGTTCTTGTTTTTGTTGTTCTTTTTTGGCCTGATTTGAGATCCAAGTGTTTCAGATGGCCAAGCAGGACAGACCAAGAAACTTAAGCCCATTTTAAATTAAAATGTTTCTCTCATTGGCAACCTTTAATGAGAATGTAGTAAAGGTTGAAAGGAGGGCGAGGATTGTTAGATTAGATTTGTGACCCAGGGCCAGGCTCAGAGGGAGATGAGTCAACATCAGGGAAAGTGGTGAGTGACTTGGGAAAGTTGTTATTTAATCTACTGTTTATCTTCAAAGTGTAAAGGTGAATCTGTGTACTGGGTAAATCACTTAAAATATATGTTAATCAAGTTAATTTTTTCCTACATCTGTCTACTGTCTTGCCAAAGTTACGTAAAGCGAACTGGCGAACAGGAAATATGGGAAATGTGCGTGTCATCATGTCAGAGTCTTTATTTTAAATGTTTTGTTTCAAGCATCATCTTGCTGTTGACATGATAGATTAAAGAACCATGAGGTATATAAGGATTTACTGAGGACAAGCTCTGCTCAGTGACATCAGACCCAATTCTGTTCACAAAGATAAATGCATTCAGCTGGTTTGTGTGTGTGTGTGTGTGTGTGCGTGTGTGTGTGTGTGTGTGTGTGTGTGTGTGTGTGTGTGTGTGTGTGTGTGTGTGCGCGCGCGCGTGTGTGTGTGTGTGTGCACGCCCGTGTGTGCGTATGTGTTTGCGTGTGTGAGAGAGAGTGCGAACAAAAGATTGAAAGTGTGTAAAAGAGAGAAGACAAGCTAGGTTGAGATGGCATTGATGCATGTTTGTCCAGGTTAGGAAATAAGTTCAGAGGAAGTTTGCCTGGCCCACTCTTTTCCCATGGTGATGCGATGTCATAGGCCGAACTAGGACTTATAAAGTACTCCTCAAATTGTGTCTGTTGGATCTGTCTATACTGTTCCCACACTCAGATTTGCTTTTGTTCAGACACGATCGAAGGAAAATATTGCATATTGGAAAATATTGACTGTGAGGGATTAGATAAACTGTGTCATAGCTGTTGTATCAAACTCAGTGGCTTGTTAACAGGGGCGTCTTAGCTTTTTGTTAACATGTTTTCAGTCTGGATAAATGGTTGTTTTGCTCTCCGGACAGATGAATTTACTTCCAATTTGGCTGTAGTTGCTCATCAGCCTCAGCGCTGCCTTCAGGTCTGTCACCTTGGCTTGAACAGTTTATTTTCTTGAACTGTCTCCTCGGAATGTGTTAGCTTAGCGCTGGCTCTCTGTACTTGCAGCTGCACTTTCTGCTGTGAGATTTGATTCTTTTGGTTTCATATTACACAACTGACTGGGTGTGCACGGGCCCTGGAGGGTTCAGGTTCATGTGTTGATGGATTGTCTGCAGAGGTTTTCCAACCAGTATATATATATATATATATATATATATATATATATATATATATATATATATATATATATATATATATATATATATATATATATATATACATATATATATGCACATTCATGGAAAATGATAACTGACAGGGGCCCCGGGCCCTGAAACAAATGGGGGGCTCCAGTTCCAGAAAACACAGAGGGTCCTGGAGACAACTAGCTGTTAGTATAAAATGCTTTAGGCTGCAACAATATTGTAATGGGGCTCTCTGACTGTGCAGCCCCTGTAGCTGCTCTCCATTAATGCTGCAAAGCTCCAAGCTAGTTTGAGAGGAGCATGTAGGGCTGTAGTTTCTACAAATGAGGGGCTGGGTCTACAGGCGGGGCCCATGCTGGGGCCACATATGGTACATGCTCGCCCTGGGGCCCCAGTCTAAGCTCACACATAGGCAAGATGTTTCACCATATCAGTTTTTAAAAAGGTCTCTCTTTTGTGTTCTTCACATAACCCTATAACATCTATCAATTCTTTGAGCCCAATTGTTCACAAATGTCATTGCATCTTGTGTGTGTGTTAACTAAGTTTTGTCATTGAATTAACTGCATCGGACTTATACAAGCCTCAATTTTGCTTCTTTTTTTTAACGTGTGAGGGATTTGTGTGTCGTCTGCGTATAATCTGACCACATTTTGTTTTCAGTTGAGTTGGCATTGACACTCAGCTGAATGACCTTCATTTACAAACTCAAACTATTGTTGACTTGAAGGGGAGTCTGAACCCCCTGCTGAAGACTATTGGAGAGGACGGTGAGTCTCCTTCACCGTTCCCTGAGAATAGTGAGCTTGTCACTGGGTGAGACCTGCTGGAGCCCGGATCAAACAGACTGGAATAGACCAAAGCCACACAGGGCGCATGTAATGATTGATAGATAGCGTAGTGGTGTCTGACTTGTGCTTTTGCTTTATTCTAGGCCTCCTTACAGGAATATTGTAAAGTGAAAGCAGCCTAAAGCCTCAACTTTTGCCACTGATTTGTTAATATAACTTCACCCTTTTTAAGATTACACTTCATATTCACCTGATTTGCTTAGAACAGAAAAGATAATTGTTTTCTCTTTTGGATTGTCTAAAACAAGGTGTGTGTGGTGGAGTGTTTGGATGTGAAGTAGGGGTGTTACTGCTGTGTTCTTTCAGGTGAAGTGGTAACCAACACCACTTTGCGTTACGCCATAGTTTCTGTATAAAATCAAATGTAATTGTTTAGAGTTTGATGTCATCTTTGTGTTTCTATTGGTACAGTGATGCAAGATATAGTCATCATCTCCTCTTAGTAGATGCAGAGTGCAGTTGCAAATGTTTGACAGGCGTATATTTTTTACGCATCCATGCACAACTTTAGACAGTGACCGGCATCTATTGTATCTGCGGATCTGTTTGGCAATCTTTTTGTTGCCTCTAACACAATGCTGAACAATCTGCGTCTGTTCAGCATGATTTAAAAACAATAATGAATGTCATGCAGTTGGATTTCATCTATGAAGTTGCAAAGTCCCAAACAAATGCATCCATAATGAAATGACTAAGCATTTTATTTATTGTTTTAAAAGTACATTTAAATGTACATCTTCACCAGGTGTTTCCTGGTTTATAGGGCGGGTGTCATTGTATGAATACATGTTGAAAGAACAGGATATTCTATTGTTTTTTTTCTTCTATTTATAATTTTCTTCACTGCCTTTTAAATAGTAGAAACATCCAGACAATTCTAATACAGATATCACATTAATAACTGGTAAAACAGACATCCTAAACCAAATGTATAATATACTTATTTTTCTATTGAAGAAGCGGACCGAAACCTATCGAGGATGGGATAGACTATTTGCAAGATTTGTATTAACAATGTTATTTCTATTCCTCTTCCCAGGCGATTATTTACGAAGGCCAGGACAAGAACCCAGAGATGTGCAGAGTGCTGCTGACACATGAGATCATGTGCAGGTGAGAATGGGCGAATCACATCGATTTCTTCTCCTCTCCTCTCCTCTCCTCTCCTCTCCTCTCCTCTCCTCTCCTCTCCTCTCCTCTCCTCTCCTCTCCTCTCCTCTCCTCTCCTCTCCTCTCCTCTCCTCTCCTCTCCTCTCCTCTCCCCTCCTCTCCTCTCCTCTCCTCTGCTCTCCTTTCCTCTCCACTTTTGCAAAGTACTTTGTTCGTGTGCCGAACGTTCTCACAAATCAACTCTTTCTGTACTCGATACGTTTCCTATTTTTCCACCCTCATTAACCCCCCCACACATGCACACCCGGACGCATGCGTTTGCGTACACCAAAGCCAAATCTGTTGAGGAAGATGAGTTTTAGCTATCAGAATCGTTGCTTTAATTATAATCTAAAGATGAATTTCTTTCAGAAGTAGGTTGGGAGGAAAGAGTTCTATTTATAGAGGCATTTTCACAACCTATACTACACAAAAGAAAATGTGTGTGTGGTTGCGTGTGTGTGTACGTGTGTGTGTGCTTGTGCGTGTGCGTGTGCATGTGTGTGTGTGTGTGTCTTTGTGTGTGTGTGTGTCTGTGTGTGTCTGTGACGCCTGGTTAATTAGGACAGAGAAACTCATTAGTCAATCTGAACCCTCCTGTTGTTTCATGGCTAACAAATGGGCCTTCCTCCACAATCTGACTGTAAAATATAGGCAGGGTCTCACACACACACACACACATACACACAAGGCAAAAAGTATGCATATGCACTCTCGCTCGCGCACACCGCAGTTATAAAAATTCAAATCTAGCACATGAATTAAGTTGTTCTTATTCCACGACCTTGTCACGGAACAACTTTAACTGTAACATTATAAATTGGGGTTCATCTATATGCACAAGCAGGGATTTAAGCCGTGAAATCGGGCGCACTATAATATTTTATTCCATAGCTTACTGAATAATCCTCAGGCAGGTCAGCTGCAAAGCCTTTATGGGGGAACACATTGAAATTCTGATAAGATTTACTAGGAATTTATAAATAAATTGTATTTGGCAAGAGATTTCTAATGTTAAATTATTGTTGTTCATCATGAGGCAGATGCACTATGAACGTGAATAAACTGTTTAGCATCACAGACCGTATGAACCCGTGCACCAGAGAGGCCTCCGATATTCAAATATTTTTGCTCGGCGGGAGCAACAGTGCAGCAGCAGTGCACAAAGTGTGAATTCTGCAACGGGTGTAAACACACGCTTGTCGGCGACAGCAGCTGAGGTCAAAGATATGGCTGCTGCCTCGTGTTCTCACATGCTGATTCTGCAGCGGGGGCCTCACACACAACATACAGCGGTGAACACACACACACACACACACACACACACACACACACACATACAAAGAGCTCAGGGCGTCCATTAATCAGTGCGACTCATTGTCATGGTGGTGCTATTAGCCATATGCTCCCAGCCAATCTGCCACCACACAGACCTGCGTTGCAAACCTGGTTGGAGCTTTGCCACGAACACAAGAACATTTTTTTTACTACAGAATGGGCCATCGATGCTACGGTGCTGTTCAATATACTGTGTAAAGCACAAAATGTTGGTTCAAATGAAACAAACAGCTATCCCCTTTCCCCCTTAAGTATGTATGTGGTTAAAAAAATAGTATATAATTCCACACTCTCTGACAGGAGTTTCTGTATTAGTGTGTTCCATCTTTTTATTGAAGCCACATGATCGTCACAAAAAACTCCGTAGTTTTCAGCTTCAATGAAATTAAATATTCAAAATATTTTGTGCATCTTTATTACGGTTTTTTTCGATTGCTAAACCACAGTGGGCACAACTGGAGTGACATGTGCAAAACTCTAACAACAGTATGCAGAGCAGCGGTTCATTCGGGCCAAACTCTAGCTCGTTTTTCATTGATTAAACACAATTTTCAAAACTCTACACACCTATCTTATGGCTTAACCACAACCTGCACAACACTGTGGATTTCCACCACTTTTTTTCAAACGCTAACACACTACTGCCACAACGGTAAACCACACATTCAAAACAGAATGGATATCAGCCTAGTGCATTTCAAACACTGCAGATTGCAATTTCAACTGAAACACTAAAATGTCTTGTTTCAGACTTGTTAGTGAACATATACAGTATAACGGGAAAGCTCAAAAATATTTTTTTTTTTGGAAATGGACCAATGAAGACAGGTTGTTGGAGGGAGAAGAGTGGCCGTGAGAGTGTGGATGTGTGGAGGAAGACATAGAGCTGTAATGTCTGATGAAATACAGTAAGGGCAACACTGATAGACCCTGTTGTGAATCATGGTCTCGCATTGAGAGAGGCAGGGTTGAGAATGCCACCCAATCTGCAAAGATCTAAAGTTGCATCTGTAATACAAATTTTTCAGCAAACAAGCAGCTTAGAGTTGCATCCTTACAGTAAATGACAACATTACAGGATATATTTCTGTATTACAATTATAGAATATTTACACAGATAAATACTACATTTGGAAATGTTTTCAATAAAGTATACAAAATGTGTATCCATTGAAGCAAACTTCAGATTTTAATTTATTTTTGTTTTCCTAAAAAAACTAGTATGTTATAAAATAAACAATTTCATGTGAAAGAATTTCACCCTTTCATCAAAGAAAATATTATGCAATTTGTGTGAAATAACTCAAACTATTCAAACTATAAAGATTAAAAGTTTATAATTTATGTATTGGGGTTTGATGCTAGTGTTTGTAATCTTAGCATATTCTGAGTGACAGTGTGTGTTATCTCAGTGAGGACAATTCATAGTGTTTGCTGCACTGAGCCTATTTTGCAGGTGAAGTGAACTGTTCAGCTCCAGTGACTGTTGGTAGTGCAGACTGTAGCTAGAGTGTTGCACATTGAGCTACAGTTGTGCCCACTGTGGTTTAGCGATCGAAAAAAACTGTAAAGACATTTCTAGTCATAATAGACATTTCAGCCTGACACATTCGGTTTCTTTGGGAAACTTTTGGATCTCAATGTTGTTTGGCTGCAGACAGTTGTGAGGAATGCCCAGCAGCGTTTAAAAGGGGTTGAAAAAATGTAGACAAGAAACGTCATGAAGTATTACAATTTCTGATCATCGTGTAATGAAAACAAGAAGTACTTTCATATTGAAATGCTGGATATGTCATAAGGGAATCATACTCTAACATAATCAGATACAGACTCATATGTTATGGTATTTTTGATTAAATGACAGAAAACTTTATTTTACAAATGCAAATGCAAGTATTTGATTAAGACTGGCTCCAAGAAGGAAACCTTATATTACTATAGTATTTTACTGTTCTTTTCATACCAAAATATCCGAATAACCAAAATGTATGGCCTTAGGGCTACGGCTCCAAGATCATTTTCTTTATTAATTCATATCCATAGCCTCCTGTGGACAGGTGTTGAATAATAGTATGTATGCTAATACACTGAAAACAATGCATCTGGTTCGTCCAATGATATTGTCATGTCAAATAAAATCTACAATACAATCACATTGCATCATTTCATATCGATAACTTAACCATGAGGTTTATAAGATCATTCCCAGAACCCCAAAATGACACGTTCAAATAGCTTGTCTTGCTTAAACCTAAACATTTATGATATAAATTAGCCCAAGTGTTCCATTTTCACAGTAAGAACAGGTGAAAATGGCATCTCCAATTCTCTCTATTGATTTTCTACTGTGCTTCTCCACTGTGTGTGTGTGTGTGTGTGTGTGTGTGTGTGTGTGTGTGTGTGTGTGTGTGTGTGTGTGTGTGTGTGTGTGTGTGTGTGTGTGTGTGTGTGTGTGTGTGTGTGTGTGTGTGTGTGTGTGTGTGTGTGTGGTGGGAGGAGGGGAGAGAGCAGATGATTAGATCACCAGGATCCGGAGAAATAAGTGCTACATTACCCCCATCCCGCCCCTTGTTTTCCTTCCCACTACCCCTCCATTTATAACATCTTCCTCTCTGCTCCCTTTTTCCTCTTCCTCCACTGTCCTCCTCTCCTCATCACCCAAAGCCATCCTTTCTTCCCTATCATTCCTTATAGCTTTTTCCTCTCTTTTCCTTCTCATGCTCCTTATTTCACCATTCTCTTTCTTTTTCCGGTCTCTCTGCTCCCTACACTCTGACGGGTCGCGATAGTAGTGACCCACTTCATAGAGCGGCAACAGAACGGAGCTGACAGAGAGAGAGAGAGAGAGAGAGAGAGAGAGAGAGAGAGAGAAAGAGAGCAGAAAGAGAGGCAAAGCACCAGATAGTGGATAGACAATGTGAAAGGTGTAACGTATCAGCCTCTTTCTCTCTACCTCTGCCATCTGTGACAGTGGGGAAACCTGAGACGTCTCCCCCTTCCGTTTCATCCCACCCAAACCTCTCCCCTCCTCCTCTTTTAGCTTTCCCTCCCTCCCACACTCACCCTTTTACTCTTCAACTACTGCTCCAACACCCTCTCCTAGCCCTTTTGCTTCCCCCTTCTGCTTAAACCTTTATCCATAATTGATGCACACAAGAAAGCTTTGACAGGCTCGTGTAGTACATACGTGGGAATTTTGGTGTGCATGCCAGTTTTTTTTCCTTGTGTGTGTATGTGTATGTGTGTGAGTTGCCGTCCCACCCACTCCTCTTCTGAGCCTCAGGCCACTTGAATTATCTCCACCCTCCACCCCACCTGTTAAACAGTACAATTACGATATAGCTGAAGTTGTTTGTAAGCGTTCTCAAATGACATGAATGGCAAGTTGTCTTTAAGAATGACATTGAATTCTCCGGGCCTTTGAATGTGTTGTTCCAGATCCTAAAACAATAGACATAGAAAATGATCTCTGTGTCTGTTATTCATTGTTTTTATGATGTTTTTTTCTCAGTCCCGTCCCGAGAATTGAGGGGAAAAAGTCTGAAAACTTACAGGGGACAGAATTTTTTTAAAGTTTTCAAATTTTCTTACGAACCCAGAAACACCATATCCTTCATATCCCATAATGCAACTTTCATTAGACACCCCTCTACCTGGTAAGCTCCCATGTCTTCAAAACTCCATGCCCCTATTTTTGTAAATCTTTTTGTAATCTCCAAGCACAAGCCAAAATTACCCATGATGACATCACAATGACATCATTCTGGCCATTATAAGTAACCAGACAATAGAGCGAACCTCTTTGTAATAGATCATTCATTGAAATGAAACATCCTACGAATGTCTTGATCCACTCTTGATCATCCTACTATCAGTAAAGGTATTAAGCTGTAGCAGGGTTTTCGCAGTCATCACAATCTGGCTAAGCTCCCTGGCTGGCAAGTCCCTATAAAGTGTATGCATTTTTTTTCAAATCCTGCTTTACACTCACTTTCCATGTCACATACGGTTAGTCTATTTTTATCCATGCTGTCAGTGTAGACTCTGGGAACAGAAGCAGACGTTTTTTCTGCTGGCCTGTTTTACAGTAGACAGATTTGATCTATTCCTGCAGATTTGGTGTCGAAATCAGCGCACACCTAGCTCATAATGTGCCGTAACGCTACCATTTAAAACGTCTCAACTTGAACTCCAACATAATGTACTGTATGTTCCCTGTGTGTGTGACTGCTTTTCTAACTTTGTCTTTGCCTCTCCCACTGTCTTCACTTCTCCTAGTCGCTGCTGTGACAAGAAGAGCTGCGGAAACCGTAATGAGACACCCTCAGACCCTGTCATCATCGACAGGTACTGTCTCTCACTCCATCTCCATCTTTCCCTCTCTCCTACACACACACACACACACACACACACACACACACACACACACACACACACACACACACACACACGCACACATACACCACTGGACGACCTACTGTCCCCGTTTGAATGGCATGTGACAGGGATGTGTGTTTGTGTTAAACTGATCAGCTGTCACTCCTGAAATAGATGCTTCTTGGGAAGAATTGGCGGAAGACAGATTGAAGCATTTGTGGCTGAAAGCGGCACACTAATATGAGTCAAAAAGATGTCGCAAAATGTTTGAAAGTAGCAGGGATTTAAGGTCCACGTTTAATTTTCATTGTTGTATACTTTTACCTCATATCTGGTGGACACGTGTGTGCACACACACACACACACACACACACACACACACACACACACACACACACACACACACACATACACACTAACACACAGACATATGCACACACACTCGTGCACATCTTCAGACCTGAATGAGTGCTCAGAGATGAGTGTGTGTTTCCTCTACATAATGCAACATACAGAGATGTTTAATAGCAGCAGCTGTCTGTAGTTTTTTACTGCCATTTTTCTCCCACCTACCTGTCTGTCTCTCTGTCTCTTTCTTTCTGAGTGTCTGTCTGTTCAACGTGGAGTTATCCCTCCCTGTCTCTCCTGCAGCGGCACAGAAAAATGGGTCACGAGCAGAGAAAAAAGTGACAGAGAAAAATGATTTCTTTTTGGGAGTTGTTTTAACCCTCTGTGAGCACTTTTTTTTATTCCCGCTGCTTTCACTCTCACTGTCTGTGTGTGTCATGTGGGATAATTATTCGCAGGAACAGGAGGAGTGATGGATAGTGCTGATTCTCCTCACTCTCAGCACATTATCAGATAGTGCAGTGATCATTCTTTTGTTGTACAAAAGGGGGGTAAAACCAAACTTAATACATAATTTTCTAAGATTTTTATGGAAACATTATTCATATTTCTTAATGAGATTAAACATCATAAAGTGTGACCTCATGTAAGAGCAAAATGTAAATGTAAAATAATGCCTGCAACAAACTAGGTGCAGCTATAGCTGGTAGATGTAACAGTCATGGCTGTCGGCTTTATCATAACTAGTTTTAGAATACTCGTACTTTTCACGTCATTTACATTTTTAGAAGGTTAGGGCTGGTTAAAGCATTTTTCTTCAAACAAATCTCATTTAACTGATTCTAATTAAATTGTTACTCAGATATGGAAGTATTTGATCAGTTTCTAATTTAGGCCATTTTGTAGGGCAGCTACATAGAAATACGTATTTATATTTATGGACCATAAAGAGCACCATTTTTAGCAAAGAGTGTCGAGCATGGTGTCGAGCAGTCAACAAGGGTTGATGCATGTGAGTACTCTCTGAACGAAACAAACAAACACATTAAAACGATGGCTAACTGTTGTTAGCTGTTTGTACTACCCGCCTCACTTCCGGGCTTCACTGATTCGCTAGCCCTCCACAAATCAAATTGCTCAAACTGAAAGACTGCCCGAAGCCCGACGACATCAACTGCGACCGATTTCACGGCATACACCAAACAGATTCGAGTCTCCGTCTCCTCGAAACTCTACGACGGCGATTATCGGGCCGGTGTGTCCTGGCCATTACACCAAACGACTGAGATTACTCCAGCACGACTTCTGTGATCTCAGTCGTGTAGTGTAAGCCCAGCATTAGTTGCCACTTTTTGCATGAAGGATTCTGCTCTCCTTCCTCTCAAACATCCTCCCGTCCTGTCATTGTGGTGGTTGGAGAAATCCTATGAAGTGGACAAACACTTTGATAGGGTTTTTTCAGAGCACACAAATCTCAGTTTGTGTGTTTGTTTGTGTTCTATGTAAGACACAAGGTCAAGGCCTCATCATGGACAGCTACACATATATATATGTGTGTGTAATCGTTTGTGAGTGTAATCGTGTGTGTGTCTGTGTGCGTCTGTGTGTGTGTGTGTCTGTGGGATGTTATAGTATCTTTACACCACAGCCACATTCTTCTGTTTTTTTTCGGCTATCTCAGACATCTCCGCTTACCCCCCATTATATGTTTGCCTGGAAGCTTTGTGTGTGTGTGTGTGTGTGTGTGTGTGTGTGTGTGTGTGTGTGTGTGTGTGTGTGTGTGTGTGTGTGAGTGTGTGTGTGTGGTTGTGTGGATGTGTTTAAGTGTGTAGAGATGGTCGTGACTTGGGTTGGGCCACTGAAAAGAATAGCTCACACATTATACACAAAGTGACAAAAAAGAATAGATGTATAATCATAATAGGCCTATGTGTATGTTACTGGGCTGTCCTGGAGCATTGATGTTTGGTGACTACTAGTGTGTGTGTGTGTGTGTGTGTGTGTGTTGTGTGTGTGTGTGTTTTATGGCTGGAGCAGAGTTAATTGTGGGAGATGTCAGGGAACTTGGTCAGGATGGAATGTCAAGGTTACCGTGGATACCGTGGGATACTTCCTGTCCCCCCCCACTGTCCCCCCATCCCCGCGTGCTTCACGTCGCAGTGGTTTAACATCTGGAACTCTGCTGTCCGACCCAAACATGTGGGGAGATGCTATGAGTGTGTGTCACTGCTGCTAAACATGCAAATATTTCTAAAAGTTCCGCTGATATCATCGTCAGTCCTATGCATTTACCGTCATTTATTTATAAATGTATTAACTGGTAATGTAGAACGAGTAAGACATTTGGCACCAGAGCTGAGAGCGTTGAATCAATGAACAAGAGGCAAGTTGCAGAAATATCAAATGACAAAAAAAAAGCTAAACTTCTTGACTGATGATTCAAAATACCTTGAGGTGGCAGCCTGTATAGTTCTAACGCATTGCATGTACCACAGTGATATGGTTTGTGCTTTTTTTTTAACTGAAATGAACACTTACTTCAACTTGTCAGCTGTTTTCCAGTGTCATGTATTGAACTGGTGGAGTACTAATAGGGGCATTTAAACAGTTTCTGTTCTTGTCACTGATCCCTGTTTCAATGGGAAAACATTCAATTAAGCAAAAACAAGATGACTTAAAAATTTAGATTTTACTATGACATTCTGCAAAAAAAGAATTTGTGATGCTTTAACGGAAGAAATGGATAAAAGAGTGTTTGCATGTGATTGGCAGCATGTTGCATGGTGTCAGTGAGGATATCAGTCCCCGTGTGCATTTGTCTGTGTGTATGAGTGTGTGACTGACAGCTAGCTCAACTCGCCTGTGTGTGTGTGTAAGTATGTGTGTGTGTGGGTGTCTGTGCAAGTGTGTGTGTGGCCCAGTTAATCCATGTTGGAGCGCAGTGAGTGTCCCGCTGCCTCTCGGGGTTAATATAGGGTTAACAACATGCAACGATATCCTATCATACGCCTGCTTGACTCCTAAAGAGCCACATCCACTCTCCTCCTCTAGTGTGTGTGTGTGTGTGTGTGTGTGTGTGTGTGTGTGTAGCTGCCATTCACTTTCTCTTCCTTGTATCTCCTACAGTCTTTTCTCAATCACTCAACATTGTCATCTCCTCTTTTTCAGTTTCTTTCTCCTCCCACACTTCCACTTCTCTCTCTTTGCTCCTCTTTCTTGCCCTTGCTCAACCTCATGCTCTCTCACCCTCCTCTCCCTTCCTTTCTCTCTCTCGCTCTCTCTTTAATTTTTTTTTCTTCTTTGCCTCCGTTATACTCTCTCTCTCTCTGTGGCCCTGAGGGGTTACCTACCTCACTGCTCAGTTCGCTGCCTGTTTAGACTTCTGTGATTGGCTTAATAGGCTCAGGCTGTGTGTTTGTGTGTGTGTGTGTGTGTGTGTGTGTGTGTGTGTGTGTGTGTGTGTGTGTGTGTGTGTGTGTGTGTGTGTGTGTGTGTTTGTGTGTGTGTGTGCAGAGTTTGAGGGGTTATAGTCTCAAGCAGTGTGCGCTCACGGCTTACAAAAGTGTCAAGACTTGAGGAAGGTGGTTAGAGAGAGAGAGAGAGAGTGTGAGTGTGTGTGTGTGTGTGTGTGCGTGGGGGGGGGGGGGTTTAGGGGTACCAGTGTGTGTCCTCTCAAAGTCTAAAGGGGCCCACATAAGCCTGAGGGGTTTAAGGGGTTCCCTGCGTGTGTGTGTGTGTATGTGTGTGTGTGTGTGTGTGTGTGTGTGTGTGTGTGTGTGTGTGTGTGTGTGTGTGTGTGTGTGTGTGCGTGCGTGCGTAGTACGTACGCGTGCGTGTTTGTGTGTGTGTGTGTGTGTGTGTGTAATCTATAGGGTTAAGAGGGGTCGCAGCTTGAGGAAGACATGATGATGGGAAAGAGGGGAAGGAGGAAGGGATAGAAAAGAGGATAGAAGGAGGTGAACATGATAAGAAGCATTTAGAGGGAGTAAAAGGGAGGAGAGGAGATGAGGAGGGAGGGAGGGAGGGAGGGAGGTGGCTTATTTAGGCAGACAGAGGAGAGAAAGGTGGCGAGGAGGAGCAGAGCAGGGTTTGTTTCAGGGGATAAGAGCTGCAGTCTGGGGAGTCCTGTCAATCAAAGAGCGGTGGGTAGGGGGTGGGGGCTGCTGTCAATCAGCTGGAAGAGGAGGAGGGGGAGGAGGTGAAGAGAAAAGGCGATGAAGGGAGCAAGGGGATCTTCTAAACGATCTCTTCATCTCTTCTGCCTTTGTGTTCCTCACTTTCTCTCTATCTCTCTCTTGTCCTAGTTACCAAAATATCTCCCTGCCAACCTGGTATGTCACTGTTCGCTCAACTGTCACTGTCTGACACACACACACACACACGCGTGCGCATAGGCTACCGCTACACACACACACACACACACACACGCACACGCACACACACATATCTAAAATAGATGGTGAGATATTATGCCTTCTCCTGTCTTGACCTGTCCTCGTCTCTCTTTTCCTTCTTTGCCCTCCTTTTCTCTCAGCTCTTCTCATTCTGTCAAATTCATATTTGCTTTATTGCCGTGACCCTAATTAGGTACAGTTTAACAATGTAGGTATACTAAAATAGTAGGCCTATATAAGGAAAAGAACAGAAAATGATGGTGAGCAGATGTCAAAATGAAATACACTGATTCCTTCCAGGTCCAGCTAATGCTTAAAGTAATGTATATTAACAGTAGGCCCTATAGTAAAAAATATTCTATAATCTGAAAACTAGTAATGTTTAACAAGTTATATATTTTTAGCTATGCCTTGTTTAGCATCGTCATTAGCAAGCTGATGTTAGCATTTATCTTAAAGAAGCGCTATAGACTCCTTATCTGTTTATCAACACGGCGGATGCGCGCGCTGCATAGCTGCAGAAAGAAAAATTGTTTGGCTGGTTGCCATGGTTACCCGTTTGGTTGTATTGCAGATGCGGTGTTTCTTTATAGGTCCATGGTGCTAAATAGCGATGTTGTCAGCTTACTAAAAACAGTTTATCAGCGAGTGATTACATTGGTTATGCGGAAACATTAACACTATTGAACAGGAAACGTCTTAATAACCCATAGCCTATGCGTTGCGGGCAGTTGAGTGGATAAATGATGAGAAGAAATGGCCCCGACGACTTCAGTGGCCGGACTGCTGTTGGAGAGTGACAGTAAAGACCGACAGACAGATAGACAGAGAGAGGCAGAGATGCCTTTATTTCATAATGTTGCTTTTTGATTTAAAAGTGATCATAACTAACCGTGATCATCTGTTTTTAGACTGACTCCTGCTTTCGGGGAGTTGGGCTCACGAGCCGACCAGCTTATCAGACCAGCTGTTTGAGACGGAGATGAAAAGGAAAGTGAAACTTATGGTGGAGCAGTTAAATGAATAAATATTATAACCAAACACAATAATGTGTTGTGTTATCTGCTTTAGTAGCCTACAGTAGGCTAGCGCATGTCGACCCCACTCGGTTTTCATTTATTGATTTTTCCTAATGATTTAGCCTAGGCTACTTACCGGCTACACGTGTACACGTGCAAACCCCTACTGCCTAGTCAAACCATAGAGTCAAACACAAGGGAAGAGGACGGAGATGTATGACGTCTGGGTCATTGTAAATAAGCCTCCATTGCTTTCCATTGCTATAGCCTCGTCTCTGGTCACTGTCCTTATTGTAAACATTTCACAACTCATGTATGTAATTATACAGCGATGCATTTGGGCATTTACTAGCTTTATCACCATTCAAACAAAAAATAAACGGTTTGTGCATCCAACAGCACAACAAGACATGATTGTGGCTTGTGTCGCTCTTGTCTCTTTCTGCGGCTGACATGCGCAGTAGAGCGGGGAGTGACGCTGTGTGACGTAGACTGATAAGGGGTCTATATCTAAGTAGGCCTATAGTTTCACAGAGTTGCCACCGTGGCTGTACATCTGGTTGGTTCAGACTGTTGCTGAAGTTGTTTACTGTATGGCTGATGTTTCTTACATTTGCATGGTATCATTTCAGTGACCATTATTCCTAGTTTTGGTTTTGTGGAGACGTCCCACATCTTCATGAACATATAATAAAAAATTGGATTGGATTAAAATACTTTTAGCCGGGTATGGCCTACACACTTTCTCTCCCTCTCGCTGCTTTTCTCCCACGTTGCTGTAAAACTTCCTGTGTTAAAGGTCGCCAGTTGCCTGGAGATGAGGACTATTGGGAATTATTCACACCATAGACTTAATGTCAACGTTCACTCCTCACACTGTGTTTGTGCTTGTGTGTGGCTGTGTATATGAGTGGGTGAGAGACAGAGAGAGAGGGACAGGGAAAGAGAGAGAGAGAGAGAGCAAGAGAGAGGAGGAGAGAGTGTAGTATGTTTTATTCATTTATCTCATTTAGTCTCTAAGTCTGCACCTGTCCTAACATTTAGAAACCCTGCATTCACATTACTTGCTGATTTAGTTTAACTGCCTGCTTTCACGCGCGCGCGCACACACACACACACACACACACACACACACACACACACACACACACACACACACACACACACACACACACACACACACGCCATTTTTTGCCGACTAACTCTCTAAACGAACTGTGGCTCCTTCAGGGTCAGAGCTGGAGGTTGTGTTGAGAATATTGAGAGCAATGCTTTCTTTTAGTGTTTCCTCTCCCTCTTTTTCTGACTGTTTGTCTTTGTGTATTAGAAGAAATATTTGTCTTTAATTCTCCCTTCCTTTCCGTCTCCAAACAAACATCTAAGGGTCCGAGGCTGCTAGATTGCAGAAATGTGTTTTCTTTTTTTTCTTTGTATGTTTGTTTTTGGTAATTTTTGGTAGAGAAAGAGCTTCAGAGCCAAGGCTTGAAAACGTTTTACATCCTTACTTTGCTTTCTCTTTCTCCATCCATCTGGCTGTCTGTGTGTTAGGGGAACCGGCTCATTAATATTAGTTGGAAAACTGAACTGCCATGGGCTATATGACTGGAGTGGAGGCCTTGCAGATGTGTAATGTGTGCCTGAACCCCCCTTTTCCTCCTCTTTCACCTCCCTCATCCTCCTTTCCTGCTCCTGTCTCCCACTCTCTCTCTCACACACACACACACACACACACACACACACACACACACACACACACACACACACTCACACACACACACCCTCAGGCAGGGATCAAGTTACCCTAAAAGCTACAAACACAGACATGATGGCCTCCACACACACACACACACACACACACACACACACACACACACACACACACACACACACACACACACACACACACACACACACACACAAACATGTTCCCATCTGTTCCTGTTGAAGCTGTTATGATGCCTCGTTTACTCTTAAGAGGCTGCTTGTTCTCAAAAACTACAATTACTTCTCTGCATTGTGTGTGAGTGGTATAAAGTATACAACCTTAGAGATGACTTATTATTATATTTGATAAAGGAGTTGGAACATATTTATTGGTACATTCTTTCTGAAGGGAGAACATATAAAAATTATACCTTTACCTTTCAACTATTCCGTATTTGATTTATTATTTATATTACACAAACTTGGTTTTCATATTTGGCTTTTGGTGAATTTTCAATAACTATTGTATGGACTGCGATGGAATTTAGGCATAATGCACACATTCATGTCGCTCCAAGGATGATGAATAATAATAATATATATTTTTTAATATAAATGGCATTCCCATCTGCCTAAATTATACCCACCACAAATAAACATGTTTTATGTTGACGTTAGCATTTAGCTTAGTCGAGCTTCACAGAGCTGCTAGCTTTGCTGTTCCAGTGTAAATTAAATAAATTCTGTTTTGATTTTTGTTATTTAATAGATTTTTTTTATGTTATTTAACATAGTGCATATTATAATTAGCCTGATTCATATATCACTCAGTGTGATACGTCTTTGTGTCAGCAGCGTTTTGCTCCAATCAATCAATGTTAACTGCTTTATTCTTCCCATATAGTATGTAATTTCTACATACAGGAGAAGTTGCACTAATGGTTGCAGGGTGAAGTTAACTTAATGATTATCAAGGCTTTTCAAGAGTTGCTATTTCGATCAATGTTTATTTTTTTGGGGTGTGTGTGTGTGTGGGGGGGGGGGTGTCTGGCACAAGATGACGGTGTGCCCATTGCGGCTTACAAATCCCTGATTGGCTGCAGTTGTTCTTCCAACCACCGAAACATCCATTAATGAGCACAGAACCAGCTGAAAAAAAATGGATATGCGTGTGTAGTGATTGAGAGGTCTGGAGCCAGGCTGTGGTACGGTACTCCAGGGATTTGTAGAATTGACACAGTGAATCAGGAATCGTTTCACGCCATAGGCAATACAGTTTACTGGAGATTGTGGGGGGAAAAATCAAGCCTAAGCGTCTGCAATGTGACAGTGGAGAAAATATGTTATGCTAAATCTATATCAATCATTTTCCATTCAGTTAACTGACTAATTAGATGACTGAATTATTAACTTGGCTGATTGATGAACAAATGTGCTGGGAGGAATTATGTAACCTACTATTGAACTGGAGGACTTCTTTTACTGGCTGTCTGGCAATTCAAAAAAACCTAACTAGCTGACGTTGTGTGTGTGTGTGTGTGTGTGTGTGTGTGTGTGTGTGTGTGTGTACTCATGTGGTATGTGGATAACCTCCCGTTGGGCGATGATACTGTGGCTAGAAGCCTCCGGGTACCTTCACACACACAGAGATCTCTCTTAGCATACAGCCATTACTGGACAGCCATTAGTCTCTAACATGCACACACTCACGCACACATGTGGTATCGAGGGGAGAGGTACAGAGTGGCTCATTCACGCTAGGTGGTTGGCTGGTGGTGTGTGCGCATGTGTGTGTGAATATCTTAAGCTCTGTCATTAAAAAGCAAACAAGTTTAGTTGATCTGGAAACTCCCTGCAGACTACACACACACACACACACACACACACACACACACGCAATTTAACATACACACCGATGGGAGAGGGAATTTTCCCCTTACCACAAAGTGAACTGGTGGTTGAGGTGTTTTGGGAGGCCGAGCAAGAGTGTGTTTACTTACTGTATGAGAGTTTGTACAACTGTAAAAAGGAATTTGGAGCAGAGAGGAGAGGAGAGGACAGGAGGGTTGGGAGAGCAGAGGAGAGTCTGAATGTGCCAGCCATGCATCATTTCATTATTAATAGCCGTGTCGGAATAAAAATGCTAACCTTGTCTGATCTAACGGACGGCTGAGTCTGCATGCGCTACACTCTTGTTTTTGTGTGTGTGTGTGTGTGTGTGTGTGTGTGTGTGTGTGTGTGTGTGTGTGTGTGTGTGTGTGTGTGTGTGTGTGTGTGTGTGTGTGTGTGTGTGTGTGTGTGTGTGTGTGTGTGTGTGTGTGTGTGTGTGTGTGTGTGTGCAGGAGGTGGGGGACACTTGTCCACAATGAGGTCTTGTTTCCCTTTGTTAGGGCTGTGCAGGGCGAGCTGGTGAAGTCATTGTAACCCACACAGGTATAAATATCTGTGTGTGTGTGTGTGTGTGTGTGTGTGTGTGTGTGTGTGTGTGTGTGTGTGTGTGTGTGTGTGTGTGTGTACACGTGTGTGTTTGTACGTGTGCACGCGTGTGCATGTCGGGGCGGTGTTTCCGGTGCAGAATAGGCCAGGAAGAGAGCACCAGTGTCCTGCCGAGAGAGGCATTGTTATCTACATTACACACACACACACACACACTGTGTCTGTGCCTGATCTGCACACCTTCTGTGTAGCCACGGTAACACGTAGCATACGCCCAAACAACAACAACAACACACTTTGTATTGCTTTAGACAAAATAACAACCCGGCACACACACACAATGCCACACATACGGTTAAGTAACATTCTTGTTTTTATGTGCAGCGTTATTAGAAGGCCGAGCCACGACCAAACACAAACACGTTGCACAAACACACACAGCAGGCAGGCAGGCGTATGCAGCAGTCTTATGGAACTGCGGAGGTGTAATCTGTCAGACAGGAAGCTAGTGGGGTCAGAGGTCGCCAAGCACTAATCGATTAGCCGTCAGTTAGTGCCTCGCTCTTGAGGGGAGCACAGCTGAGGCCAGCGCTTCCACAGTGTCTGTTTGCATGTATGTGTTTTTGTGTGCACAATGTGTATGTGTCCGGTCTTTTTGAGTGTGTTAGTGACAGCACTGCGTGGGTGCCTGTGTTTCTTGGACTTATTGATCACAGAGAATTCCAAGTGAATTTTTGGTCCGACCCTCCGAGGTTAAATGCTGCTCTCTCCCTCTTCCTCCTATTCTTTCTCTCTCTCTCTCTCTCTCTCTCTCTCCGTCTCTGTATCTATCTTTATCTGGAAGATAAGAGTTAGAAACACTTGAACTCGGGTCATGCTGCGTAGGTGTTAGCCAGCTTAAGTGTCAAATCTCGCCGCTATCATCTGGGTGTTTATTTAAAATGAGAGACAGTTTCTGTAAAAATCTGCATTTCTTCTCTTTGACCTGCGGCTTTTGGCATAAATATAACTGGTCTTCTCAGAGTATGCTTTTATGAGAAACTACCCCCAAAAGCCAAGGGGTGATGGTAACTTTGCGTTTTTGTTGACAGAAAAGAAGAATGAACATTCAAAAGTTTAAATCCAAGAGAAGGATTTAAAAACCTTAACGTTTTTCTTTTAAATGTAGCTTAAAGGGTCAATTCACCTGATTTAATAAACCTAGAGTGATCTAGCCATGCAGATAGTTAAGGTTTTATAAATCCTGCGTTTTTTAGTTACCTACCAATCAGATTTCTTCCTCATTTCAAAGAATAAAGAACAGCATTTATTTCTACAAACAATGACCTGGTCCCTTTGTACAATCAAAATCTCAGCAATTTTCTCTGTAATGTCTTTCAACTGAAGAAAAAGTTAACAATGGAGAATAGGAAGAATTAGGTGAACCAATCATTTTAAAGACAACATAAACACATAAACTATGTATATATCTATTTTACTTTGTATACTGAGCATCTTTGGCACAAACATTTCCCTTGGGATGAATAGAGTTTTAACTGATCTTATCTGGAATGTATTGTGAAGCATTTGGATCGCCTTGCTTATTGCGAAACACAGATGTCTGCAGAGAATGTCCTCTACAGATTTACATGATAGATTATGGTTTGTTTATTTAGAGCATTTTTTCAAATACAACATATGAGGATTCTCAAGTAGGATTTTTTCCCTTCATACAGCATTTATCAGACCCTTGTTTCGCAGACGGATGGATGTCTGGATGTCCTTCGCATGGATTCATTAATAATATGTCTTAGCTATAGACCATAGAATCCCCTCAGCTGTGTTGTGTGAGTCTATGTCTCCCATGTCTGTGTCCCCATGTGTAATGACTGGTCCCCCATAGGCAGAGGGTCTCATGGGAGGCTGGCAGGTGAGAGTCAGAGGGATACATCAGGGGATTCCTTTTTTAGAGGGTTTAGGAGGTGACCACCTCATTATAAGACTACGTGTTATAATGATTTGTGGTATAGAAAAGTGTGTGTGTGTGTGTGTGTGTGTGTGTGTGTGTGTGTGTGTGTGTGTGTGTGTGTGTGTGTGTGTGTGTGTGTGTGTGTGTGTGTGTGTGTGTGTGTGTGTGTGTGTGTGTTTTATAATGATGCTCAGAGTCTCTTCCTTTGGGAGCAGCAGTGTTTGTTGTCTTTCTCCAGGGACTACAGCTCCTGACCTTTCACCTTCCTCACTAACACCTAAACCCCTAAGATTTCCCTGCTTTGAGTTACTATAGGCCATTCCCCAACGCGCGCACACACAGAGAAAAATAAATAAAAATCCCTTTCACAAATTAGGGAGCGATTTAGAACAATTGCGGGTTCTATGTGCAGCTGAGAGTCACATTTATCCCCTTTGGTGATTGACTATATGTTCATTTGGTGTGTGTGTGTGTGTGTGTGTGGCAGCTGTGTTAAGCAGTAACAGATAGCCCCAGTGCGCTGCGTGGCGATGCTGTCATTACCGTTGTGCTTCTCCGCTGATGTGTCACGGCTGATGTCACACGCTCAATTGGCCCCGACGACAGCCGCCATCAGTCAGACTGTTTACTACACTTTTACTACAGTTATCACTCACTCGCTGTCTCCTCCACTGCTGCCATGACTAGACGCCCCATGCGCTGCTGCCAAAACTATGCACTGAGATAACACCAGAGGCTTACAAGTCCCCATACAAGCACACACGCACATGCACATGCACACACACACACACACACACACACACACACACACACAAACACACACACACACACACACACACACACACGCGCACACACACACACACACACACACACAGTGGTTGCTTCTTGTGCTCTTTGTCTTGCCCATCAACACACGGAAACACTTATTTAGTGTGTGTACTTGTATAACTCATGTTGTGAGGACATAAATCTGTTCACACAGTCGCATTGTGGGGACTCGCCTTCCTTTTGGTTAGAAAATGCAAGTCTCCATGAGGTAAATCATTAAGGGTGGGGGACTTGGTTTAGGGTTAGGATTAGGCAAGTAGTGGTTATGATTTGGGTATTTCTCTAGGAAATGAAGTGTATGTAATGTAATGTCCTTAGAAATGATGGGAAAACGAGACTGTGTGTATGCGTGTGTGTGGGTTAGAAGAGGGAGGTGCCCCAAAAAACATCCATATCCAGCTTCAGTGTTGCATTGTTTTTAATTTTCTGTTTGTGTGTTTCGGAGTGGGAATGAGCTTCCAGTTCGGTGTGTACACTTCACAATAAACGTGTGTGTGTGTGTGTGTGTGTGTGTGTGTGTGTGTGTGTGTGTGTGTGTGTGTGTGTGTGTGTGTGTGTTTGTGTTTGAGTTTGTGTGAGTTTTTCTGTTTGTGTGTGAGTGCAAATGCGCAAATGCAAGTTTATGTGTGTGTGTGTGTGTGTGTGTGTGTGTGTGTGTGTGTGTGTGTGTGTGTGTGTGTGTGTGTGTGTGTGTGTGTGTGTGTGAATCTAGGTTATGCTTCTTATTTCCACATGATTAACTAACTCGCGTCTCCGAGACTGTTCCCTCCACCTCGGCCCGTGCCTACCCATAAGGCCGCGTGTCAGTGGGGAGCGCTTGATTTATGCCGGCTGAATATGTAACGAGACGTTGTAAATTCACCAGCCGGGGCTACATGCATCACTATTCTGCACTGTCGTAATTTAGGTGCCACCCGCATATCTGAGATGCTAATGGGTTAAATTAGTGGGTTAGTTCTGGAGATTTATACCCGTCTAACGAGAGTGGCGCGAGCTGGGGGGAATAGGGATGGAGTTAGAGGATACATAACTAGAGGGTTGGGTATGAGGTGGGGGGGCAATTGTCTGAAAAGCAGAGGAGGGTGTGAATAAAGAGGGTTTGAATAAAGAGGGGAGGGGGAAGAGAGGAGAGGAGGACTTTGGTGTGAAAGAGAGGAAAGATTACTACAGAGATGACTCAATGACAGACAATAAATAATCTAATGGTATTCCATTCTTTTAAGAAATACTTTTTTTTAAACTTTTATCCATCCCTTAAACAATCAATTTGATATTTTTCAGTCACATCCTCATCTCCAGGCAGCCTTGAAATGTTCCTGTCAGAAAGCACACTTTTGGACTGAAAAGCACAGGTGTTACTTATAACGTTAACGATGGCTCTTTTCCAATTTTACGTGTCCAACCATGAAAGTGTGACAGTGAGCCAGCACAATACTACGACCATAAAAATGAAGCAGCTGAATGGAATGGAATTCAGCCACTGTGGATTTCATTATTAACACCTGGGCTTTTACTGTGACATGTTATATCGCCTGGCCTGTGGCCAATAGTTGCCTATTTTCACGACCAGCAGACGCCAGAACAACAATAGCAATCTTAATTTGAGTCAAGTGTTCCGGCCACCTGATGAATGTAAGGACAATATTCTGTCTCCTTTTTGCTGCGCTTTTTTGGAGAAATAATTGGCTCTTTAGCTGCTAAATGCTTCATGGCTTTTTCTGCTTCTTCTAACGAGAGAGGAGGCTGGTGAGTGGTGAGACTGAACGGAAAACAATAAAGTTGCAGGACGTACAAGCAAAACAACAAGCTTAAGAAGGGGAAAAAAGATCATAGATCTGAAAGTAACTGCAGTGATCACTTTTAAAATGATTTGATCCATTTAAAAAGATAGGTGTATCATTTTGGAAATGGTCCCATACGTCACTGTGTGGTGATGTCCTCAAATGGATTTTAACTCAGGTCATGAAGGACTTGTCACCAGCTATTCATTCGATGACCCAACAACATGGCAGGGTTTTAATGATATTAACATGCTGCATGTTGTGAAGCTGAGCAGACCAATCAAACTACCATTTTGTAATGTTTAAGCAGTTCTTTTGGCCGCCGCAGGATGGATGGTAATTATTGACACAAATTAACTCATGCACACAAACAAACACACACACACACACACGCAAACACACACACACACACACAAATGACAATATATATATTTCCCTTTCCCTCCCTGTGTGCTCCTTCTCCGACTCTTTCTCTCTCTCTCTCTCTACCATCTGTCTGCACTCAGTGCCAGCCGGTAATTAGTCCTTGTAAAGTCAGTGCAGTGAGGAGTCCCTGTGTTTGGATACTGCTGTCTAGTCAAACACTGGGGAAGGAGAAGGGGGCGGGGGGTGCTAACAGCTTGTTTTTTATCTGTCAAGTTTGCCACTGTTATGCAACACATTTCAGGGTTAAGGTTAAATCTCAGGAGATGCAGGCGGAGCGTTGTGACTTTATTTACCAGTGAAATGGGTTTGTTTTCCTCCCGCACACAGGCCGCCGCACGTAACTGCCGAGAGAGAGGACGCTTTATTTTTTATGTTATTTATATGCTCGCCTTTGAACGTCTCGTCCATTTGGACTCTCTATTTATTTATATATATTCTGCTGTCAGGAGAAAAACATTCAACATATCTGCTTTATGTGGTTTTAAGGCCAATTAATACATAAAGCCAGCAGACAGAACAAAGTAAAAAGCTGGTCTGCTTGTAGTCAAATCCTGCAGCAGGTTGACATGACTAAGATATTTCATCTTTAATATTAATATTATTATTTATTTGAATGGTAACTTGAACATCACATGAAGTAAATGCCCTACGTTGTGTGAATTACTCGAGCCCTTGAGAGTCAGATTAACATAAGCGAAATCATTTGTACTTCTGCTTATCTCAAACGTGTTGGACGTCATGGCACAAAAAACAAAAAAAGCAAATTATTTCCTGTTCCAATTAGCTCATGATGCTCGTGAAGTTTTTGCAAACACAAAATAGTTTGTTTTTGCCAACTTTTTTCTCTTTCTATTTTTAATTAGTCTCACAGGGAAACTCAACAAACTTTACATCTTGATTCTTTTTGATGTGATGTGATCTGACAGAGCAACCGCATTAGCATTCACACAGGGTACACATTTAATTAAGACACTATAATACATGTTTGAAATTAAAGTTATCACCACAACATAACTATTTGTAACAGCTATTTTAATTAGTGTAATGTATGCAAAATGTTTTGCAATGCAACAGGCAAGTGTGCTTCCATCTTTTTCCTTGTCTGGTTTGTTTGAGCATTTGTTTACTTACCCAAGGGACTCTCTCACCAAAAAGGTTTATCAGCCTATGATATAATTGATAGGCATCATGTTCAAAATGTCCCCCTAAAATGTAATTTGATGTTGTGAATAAAGCATTTTAAAAATCCTAATAACTCTAAAAAAAGAAAGATATGCAGATAGTGATGTGGTAACTGTAGGAAACATGGTCCTTGAGTAACATTCAAACTCCAAAGGCCTCTCACTTGATACCAGAGCGTAAGAATAGCATTTATTAATAGGAGCGCTGTTACTGGTTAATGGAAAGAGCACACAAACACGTGTGCACACCGCGCACACACAGAAAAAGTCCCCCTAAGCAGAGCTGGGCTGAGAACAAAGAGTTTGTATTTACTGTAAGCTCAGGTGACAATACATGACAAACTGAAATAGGTCTGCATGGGTGGTGGTCTGCACTGGGTGTGTGTGTGTGTGTGTGTGTGTGTGTGTGTGTGCGCGCGTATGTTCTTCCATATACAGTATTTGTGCTCCAGTTTGTGTGCATTTGTCTGTGTTTGTGTATGGTAACACCCTGGGCAGCTTGCCCCGCAGATGAGGTTTCCATACTTACAGGAAGTGGATTGCTGCCACTTCCTTTGCAGAACACAGCCAGCCCATGACACACACACACACACACACACACACACACACACACACACACACACACACACACACACACACACACACACACACACATACATACATACATACATACATACATCTGTTGAGGCGAAATGGTTGACAGGCTTATTCTTACAATGTTGATTTATACCAGACACTTGCACCTTTCATGTCTGTGTATACTATGCATGTGTAAATGCAACATGATATTTCCGGACTTCCAACACACTAAGAACAATAGGAGACAAGTCCACACTGATGTAGCACCCTCTCACTGTCTGGCCTTTCACCTCTTTCCTCTCTGTTCTGCCAACTCTTGTTGTAGCCACAACTAAACTCTTTCGGTATTGTTTTGCATTTCAAAAACTGTTGAGTTTTTTGTCCAGTATGAACTTCCAGGAACTTCGACATCTCATATAATTGTAATAGATAAAGCCACAGATGTGTAAAGGGTTTTCTGTAGACAGATAGACGGACAGAAAGATAGACAGACAGACAAGTAGGCAGGCAGTTACAGTGCAGTACATACAGACAGACAAACAAACAGGCAGACAGAGTTGCTGTTGTTGCTTTTTATAATTAGTTCAGGAAGCTTTGACAATCGTCCGTCAGTAAAGAGAGGCGGTATCAATCTCCGTCTGACAATAGCAGGAAAGACAAACACACAAACACACACATAGCTCTGCATTCCACCACATTCCACCCCTGTTACTGCGTGTGTGTGTGTGTGTGTGTGTGTGTGTGTGTGTGTGTGTGTGTGTGTGTGTGTGCCTGCGTGTGAGTGTGTGTGCACGCTTGTATATGTGTGTGTGTGTCTGTGTGTGTGTGTGTGTAAGTACATTATAGTCCTGTTTTTAGTCGTTTATCTTACAGTATGAGTACAGCTCACCCACAGTGATGCAACACACATCTTTGTATAGAGGCAGATTCTTGTACATTTGACATTAAGTGCTTCATAGAGGAGCGGAAAAAAGGTTGTAATCTCTCTCTTGCTGAGATCAATTTTAATTTTAATGTTGCCCATTGTAAAACAGCGATGGGACACGTCGCAGAATAGACCCGGAAGCACTCTCGGAGAGGGCATAGGGAAACACATGCACTCCAGATTTAGGGCGTATGATGGAATTTGGTAAGATTAGGAAGATTATATTGACAGGCAAGATGTAAGTAACATGAAATACGTACTGTATATGTCAGGGCTTTTTAAAAAATTACAAAAACAAATGTCAAAAAGAGATCACTAGTTATTGAGTTACCAATTCAAACAGATGTTTATTCCACCAAACATTCAATCTTCAAATTAAAATGTACACAATCTACATTTGTATGAGGGAGAATATAGGTTACAGCATTGATATCTCAATATGGGTCTAAAACATCC